>CAUYPK010061354.1:0-34922 GCA_963574355.1 Loris lydekkerianus
CCCCTGATTATAAGGATTCAGGATTTATAACCATTTATTTACAAGACTTTACTGCCTTAAATGGGGTTTTCACTTAATTAAATGTGCCATTAAATATTGTGGGTTAAATAGTTCAGTGGAATACAGTTCAGTTCAGCCGCCCACCTCTTCAGCTCAGCTGCAACTTGTGGACTGAGCTGAAGCGCCGCCCCCTCAAGCAGACGGCAGAAGACGACTGGAGACTACGTGCATTTGATTAGGTGCACGCGCACCCAATCAAATAACCTGTATGACCCGAGTATAAGCCGAGTTTGGGTTTTCAGCACAAATTTTTTTTTTTTGGGGGGGAGACTCGGCTTATACTCAAGTATATAGGGTAATCCATTTCTGTTGTTGAAGCTACTCAGTCTGTGGTACTTTGTTATGGCCACCTTAGCAAAACCGGACAGATCATCCCCTTTCTTCTCAGAGCTCACAAACATCATTCTGGAAGGTCCTTCTGAGAGCTTGTGCAGACAGTCAGGTAGGGCTGAGACACACAGCTATTCTGCTCAGTTTAGGCCCTTTGTGACCTTCACCTCATGTCTCCCAATCTTGCTGTTTTGTAAATTCACTAAAACTATATATCTTCAGTAGTTTAGGGCAAGTGATGTAGGAGATTAACTTTTTTCTTTTTTTTTTTTTTTTTGAGACAGAGTCTCATTTTGTCATCCTCGGTAGAGTACTGTGGAGTCATAGCAACCTCAAACTCTTGGGTTGAAGCTATTCTCTTGCCTCAACTTCCCAAGTAGCTGGGACTATAGGTGCCCGCCACAACATCTCACTATTTTTAGAGACAAGGGTCTCACTTTGGCTCAGGCTGGTCTCAAACCTGTGAGCTGAGGCAGTCTACCCCCCTCAGCTTCCCAGAGTGCTAGGGTTACAGGTGTGAGCCACCGCGCCTGGCCTAGGAGATTAACTTTTGAATTGGAATGTTGTTTTGGGTCATGAGTTATACTGATTATTATTTTTTAAGTTAAAGGTTAATGTGGTTTTTGCTTTGAACTTTCATGTACAAAACAGTGGTTTTGGAAATGGAAGAACAGAACAGTCTTGGAGAGGCTACTTTCACTGTTCTTCATAATCCCAGCCTTCTGACAAAGTTTGGTGGACCTATCCCCGTCTCTGCATATTGGCTAACAGTGGCAGGTGGCCGGACCCTCTTTGTCTGATAACACTACACTTCAGGGGATGTTTGCAGGCACAAGGTTCTCTGGTTCTGGAGACAAATCTCCATGAGGGGGTGTCAAAGTGGTAATCCCTCAGGCCCTGAGAGAATATTGGCCTTCAGCCCACTTCCCTGCAGTCCACCCCCAACTGGATTTAGGAGATGCTAGTAAGTCAGGCACCGATGGGGTGCTGGGGTGACCTCCCCAAAAGATCTGCAGTCCAGTTCCCAGTAGACACCGAGAGCAGAACCTGCATCTCAGAAAAGGCTCTGAGTATTAACCTGCTATTTGGAGTCCATGGCCCTCCCTGGAGGACCTCCATCCCTGACCTCAGTGGCCACAGTGCCCCCCGCCCCCAAAAATGCTTCCTCCAGGTGTGTGACTGATCCTGCAACTCCAGAAGGTGTGGACACGGCAGGAGAGAACGAAGGCTGAGACTGAGAGCTCATGGAAACCGAGCCGAGCTCATGCTGTTAAAATGGCTACATTTCAGCGGTACTGCCAAAGCCAGAAGAAAAAGTAATGGTAGATGCCAAGTTTCCCATGTGCCAAGACCAGGCATGAGGCTGCCCTCCCAGGACACCAGAGTGGTTGCTAAACTACTTTCACCAGCAGCAACTGTGTTACCAACCCTGGCCTTTGAAGGGGCTATGTATTGATAAAAGAAGATCTCCAAGAAATACTAAGTAAAACATAACTGTGTTTCCCATGGTACCATGGGGGTTGAAGGGAGGAGAGTGTCCATGTTAACGACGCTCTCATTAACAGCCACCTTGGTAGGCAGGAGACACAGGGCAGATGGGGGCAGGGAGCATTTCACTGAAAAGCTTCTGTGTACTTTCTGACTGTGTAAACATACTCTTTTTTTTTTTTTTTTTTTTTGAGACAGAGTCTTGCTCTGTTGCCCAGGCTAGAGTGCTGTGGTGTCAGCCTAGCTCACGGCAACCCCAAACTCCTGGGTTTGAGTGATCCTCAGCCTCCTGACAAGCAGGGACTACAGGCACCTACCACCATGCTTGGCTAGTTTTTCTATTTTTATTGCAGACAGGGTCTCACTTTTGCTCAGGCTGTCATCACCTGACCTTATGATTAAATTACCTTTTTTGGTTGTTTTTTTTAAGACTCTGTCACTATGTTATCTATTTAGAAATAGCCTGGGACTGAGGCTCTTGCTTCAAAGAAATCATTTCAAAGTCTTAGGCCAAGGTAGGGCTTAAAAAGGGAATTTGGTATGAAGGGCATGCAAGAGTGTCAAGAGGGGGAGTGCCCGTAGCTCAGTGGGTAGGACTCCGGCCACATACACTGAGGCTGCCAGTTCGAACCTAGCCTGGGCCAGCTAAAACAACAATGACACCTGCAACAAAAAAATAATAGCAGAGCGTCGTGGCAGGCACCTGTAGTCCCAGCTACTTGGGAGGCTGCGACAAGAGAATCGCTTAAGCCCAAGGGTTTGAGGTTGCTGTGAGCTATAACGCAACACCACGGCACTCCACTGAGGGTGACATAGTGAGCCTCTGTCTCAAAAAGAAAAAAAAAAGAAAGAAAGAAAAGAAAAGAAAAAAGGAGCCTGGAGCCATCTCAGGAATGTAATTCTCAAAGGAGATAACTTCAGATTCTGTGGAAGGTTGGAAGCCAAATTAATGCCAAAAAAATCCATGATGAACAAAATAACAAAATTTTAAATTGAGGCAGGCTCCAAGCTAGCTGGCACTTGCCCCACCAGTCTCACTTTTATCCTACTCTGCTGGGCTTGTGTTCTTGCCTATGAAATGGACCAGTTATCCTCGCAGCACCACTGTCTACTGGAGCCTCAGTCTCAGGAGGGGCAGCTCATTAACTTAGAGCACTAGCTGGCTGATCCAGAGTTCACTCAAGCGATTCTGAACACACAGCATAGCACACTGTTAGATCCCACGTTTCACTCCTTTTCTCACTGGGGTCAGCTCTTTTATCCCTAGAAACAATCAAGATAGGCAAACAGGTTTCCTCCAAGCTTATGCAATGTTTCACCACACACCCACATATTTATTGAGCAAATAGAGACAAATGTGGCAGAGCTGGACATGGCAATGGATCCCAGAGAACCTCAGAAACAGCTCTGTCCCATGTCTATTGGGACAGGGGGGATGTCGGAATGTGCTGGAAGAAATCCCCAACAAGTCTATTCCTCCTCCTGGCTTATCTCTGTTTAGAAGACCGCCTGGGCAGCTGCCTCAGAGAGGCTGCGTTCAGCCTGCTAAAACAAAGCTGGCTTGTCCACAGGCCAGCTGCTCCTTAATCATACTTCCTCCTGCAGCCTGCTGCCCCAAGGCAGCACAAAAACTTAAGTGTTCAAATAGATACAGAGCAGAGATAAAAATTTTCCTTAAGGCAACTCTCTGTTCCCCCAAGGATCCCTGGGCACTCTTTATCTTCTCCAGCCTCTTGCTGGAAGAGGAAGAGAATATCTCAGACTTCTGCATTTAATGAGGAAATGCTGTCAGCAGAAAGGACAGGAAGCTTCACTCCTGATCACCTCCGGACCCAAGTCCCTCTCAGCAAGGAGGCCGGGACAGCTCCATCCACTCGTGTGGACCGGGTAGGACAAGAACAGAGCACCCTGTGCACCTCATACAGATGAGGAAATCAAGGCCAAGGAAGCAAAGGGATACCCCAGGTGACACCGTGAGTGACAGAGCCCAGACCCAAACCAGCTCTGTCTGAAATTGAGGTCACTCCAGGGGTTTCAACAGTGCCAATGTACCTCATCAATAGAGAATCATCACCTTCTTAAACTGGGAAACTGACACTTCTAAAAGCAAATATATTTCCAAACTTGGGGTTTAAAAACAATTTTTTTTTCCTTAAGGCTCCACTAGCTTACCAGTTCCCAAGCATTGATTTTATTAAAGGAAAAAGGCGGCGGCTTCTTCTTCTTCTTCCTCTTCCTCTTCCTCTTCTTCTTTTTTTTTAATAAATGGCAACAGCATTCCACATCCAGCAGTGGAGGGAGAACCTTCCTTTTCCCACTTTGCCTCCTTTCAAAACCACAACAAGTGGCCTCATGGGCCTCAGCATGGTTGGCTGAGCAGGAGGAGAAGCCCAGCATGGTAGACTGAGCTTGCATGCCACCCAGGCCTCCCCTGCTTCCACCAGTCCCTGCAGGGAGCGCCCCAGCAGGGTAGGCTCACAAAATGCCTGTGGCCGTGAAATGGCCCTCAAGGCTCAGGTGATGCAGCTCTTCCTCCCTCCCCCCATACCCCCTGGCATTCTGAACCACTGCCACATGCTAAAGGCCACCCAATTCAGCCACAAGAGGTCACACTAGTACCCTCGATTCCTATCTGGAGGTAGGTCTTCAAGGCTTCCTCTGGTCTCATTTGGATTACCCATCTGCTTGGGGAGTATTGATTCTCCAATTCCTGTAGGACAGAGACACAAGGCTCTTTAAGACCTTTACTCTCAACGCAAAGTGAACCCTCACCCCTCTGCATGTCCAGATGCTCCTCTTTGCCTCAAGGAGCCCCCTCCCCAGTATCCCAGGTCTCAAAGATGCCTCCGGCTTCCTTCAGTCCCCTTTAACCTCCAGCCTCCTTTAACCTCCAGCCTGTCAACCCACTCCCTACCCTCCTCCCACAAGGTGTCCCATTAGCTGCTCTAGATACATCAAAGATGCCCTATACTCATGATCTAGTGGGGCACCAGCAATAGCTGTACCTTTAACCCCTGTCTGCCTTAAGGGGAGACGAAGTTCCATAAATGTGTCCAGTTAATGCCATTGTGGGCACCACCCCTACAGCAACTAGGACCACAGGAGGCCAGGTGGCTGGGGTGGCCACTGCAGACAAGGAGCTCATCTCCCTGGACAGGGGGCAACTCTGACTGCAGGAGGACTCAGCACGCTCAGAGGTGAGGAGTAAGGAATCAAAGGTCAGTTTGTAAATGCTGGCAAGCCAGACTCCTGAAGCACAGAGATAAAGCTGGGAGCTGGAGTGGGAGGAGGGAGGGCTGTGAATATCAGACTCAGATGTCCAGACTTAATGCAGGAATAGGATTTTGGAGAGAGGCCTCAAAGCAATCATCAGGGAAAATTTGAAGACAGGGGGCTCAAGGAAAGGCCTGAGGCCAAACACCTTCTCAAGCTGTCGCCCGGGCACAGTGCCCTGGTGTCATAGCTCACAGCAACTTTAAACTCTTGGGCTTAAGCGATTCTCTTACCTCAGCCTCCCAAGTAACTGGGGACTATAGGCGCCCGCCACAGCGCCCGGCTATTTTTTGGTTGTAGTTGTCCTTATTGTTTGGCAGGCCCGGGCTGGACTTGAACCCACCAGCTCTGGTGTATGTGGCTGGTAACCTAGCCACTGAGCTACAGGTGCCAAGCCACCTTCTGGCTGTTTTACCCTAGGCAAGTTACTTAGTCTCTAGGACTCAGTGCCCTCTTGGGTGGAATGGCCATACTAGCCACCTCACAAGGTTGAAGAGATAAGGAATGTAAGTGAAGTGAAGCCAACACTCAAATGTGGGTTGCCACCTCTTCTGGTGAATGGGGCTCTTGGTCAGAGGTCTTTGGAACTGTACAATGTGCACCTGTAAAGGTCATTATCTGTAAGCCACCCCTGACATACTCCATGAATGCCACGAACGATAATGATAATGCAGTGGGTTTCTGAGGGTCCTCTAATATTGTGAACAAATGTGTGTGCCTGTGGGGGGGAAGATTTCCTGGTGCAACATCTATAATTGTCATCAGATTCTCAGATGTGCCCATGATGGGAAAAAGAACCACTGCCTAAAATACAGGAAAACTAGTTAGGAAATTACAATCGAATGATAATCACAGTAAGTGTCTGGAAGTACACCATGTGCTTTGCGTGTGTCATTTTAATCCTCAGTGAACACTGGCCTTTCTGCTCCTTCTGAAACTGCCCTTACAAATGGATGAAGGAGTGCAAGGCAAAATGCACTGCAAAAAAGCAGGCTTAGCTAAAATAATGAGAATAATCATGTGCTTGATAACAAACTGTCCCCTAGTTTGTTTCTTTATCCTGGAGTTATGAGCATCACCTGTTTGGAACCTTGGGGTAGTTTTTGAGATATCCCCAGGTCCTGCATTCCAGTGACAAACACATGCTGACTAAGGAACTTATACCTCTGGTCTTGGACCACCCACCCAAGGTCCTGCATTCCAGTAACTAACCCAGCCCAAAGCACTGCCAGCGGTGTCCTGACATCACCCCATCAGTAAACCCTGAGTGTTTAATCTTCTGCCCACCAAACTGACTTTAAAAACCCTGTCCCACCAATTCTCTTGGACACAAATTTGAGAGATTTTTCCTGTCTCCTCGCTTAGTGCCCAGCAGAATAAACTTTCCCTGATGTGCACAAATTCTGTCTGTGACCATTGGCTTTCTCTTGGGCGGTGGACAGATGAACCGGTACACAATCAAACACATTGCATAACCTCAGATCAAGATCAAGAACTTTGGTCCCGGCTCGGCGCCTGAAACTCAAGCGGCTAAGGCACTGGCCACATACTCCGAGGGTGGCAGGTTTGAACCCGGCCCCAGGCCAGCTAAAGCAACAATGACAACTGCAACAACAACAAAATTGGCGGCCGCCTGTAGTCCCAGCTACTTGGAGGCTGAGGCAAGAGAATCACTTAAGCCCAAGACTTAGAGGTTGCTGTGAACTGTGATGCCATGGCACTCTATCCAGAGTGACAGCTTCAGACTCTGTCTCAAAAAAAAAAAAGAACTTTGGTCCCTAACCCGAGGGTCTATGAATATTGTCCTAGCCAGGACTTCAACTTTCTCTAGCCTTAAAATCAGGCTAACAAATATCTGCTTGCAGGCGGCGCCTGTGGCTCAAAGGAGTAGGGCGCCGGCCCCATATGCCAGAGTTGGCAGGTTCAAACCCAGCCCTGGCAAAAAAATAAATAAATAAAATCTGCCTGCAGTGAGAAGTAGGTGCTCAGCCGGCCCACAGGAGTGATCTAGATGGCTCCTATGTTTCTTTCTTGGTATCCCAATGTCGTCAATGAGCTAAACTCAGCGGCCCCAGACCCCAGCCCTTCCCTGCAACCCGCCTACCTCTGTAGACATCTTCTTCCAGGGGGCCTGGTCCCGGCTACCTACACTGGAGACGTCCATGGCTGTCTGCTGTGGAGGCGGGGTGCGTCCCACCCCTTAATCCTTGGCGGGAGGGGCGGGGCTCGAACCAGAGCACGCCCCCTCCAGGCCACGCCCACTGCCTCATTTCCGGAGACCGGGCGCTCCCTTGGCTTTCTGCCCAGACAGGACCCGCCGCAGTAGAATCTCCCGCCGGGCCCGGGGCCGGGCGCTGATTGGCCCTGGGGCGCGGTGGCGGCTCGCGATTGGTCAGCGCTCGGCGCTTAAACTCGGGTGGCGCGGGAACAAGCGCTGTACCATCGGGAGGAAGCAGCTGATTGTTCCTAGTCCTGAGGGCTTCACAGAGGCGCCATGAGCTGCGTTAACCTGCCCACTGTGCTGCCCAGCTCCCCCAGCAAGACCCGGGGGCAGATCCAGGTGCGAACGCTGGGCGGTGTCCGGGCCTGCGGGGCTTGGGGATGCGGGGTCGGGGTGGTGTCCGGTGTCCGGGTGTCCACGAGGAGCTCTCCTAGGTGACTTCTTCTCTCTTAGGTGATTTTCGGGCCGATGTTCTCAGGAAAAAGGTAACGGCTTAGCGGGACGGGGGTGCGGCTTCTCCCCAGGGACCCAGGCCTGCTGCCCCTCTCGGACAGTCCCCCTCTGGAAGGCCTCTCGCAGCCCTGCGCCCGCCCAGGTTCTCCTTCCTGCTGTCCCGGAGGAAGACTGCCCCTGCCCTCCAGGGTCATTCTCTCCTCCCATTGTAGACACAGTACAAAGTGCCACTGCCTCCTGGAGCTGGTCACAGCTGGCACGCCCTCCATATAAGCCTCTCAGAAGGGGGAGTCCAGTTGTGTCCAGTGGGGCAGGCACGTATGTACACCCTCTTTCAGTTTGATGGTTTCCTTTCGTGGCGGAGGAAACAGTTGCTTTTGACAGGGAGGAGTCTAAAGCCGCTGCTTCAGGGTGTTACTTCTTGGACCCAGCAGCAAGAGCTTTCAACCTTTGTGAAGTGAATTCAGAAAAGCTCTGAGTTCTTACAACAATTCTGTGATGAAATTACTTTTCAATGCAATCTGCCTGTGCCCCTGCCTCCGGCCACCTTCCCCAGTTATCCCTGAGAAACTTACTCCTCCCATCCTTCCTGGACCACCTGGGGACCATTCCTGGGAGGGTTACACCCAGCACTTTCTGCCCCAGCCACCTCTCCCTACTTTGATGGGGCTAGGGCTGCACACTACCTGGGGAGGCGATGGGGAGCCCAGCTTGTGCTGTGGGGTCTTCCTCTCCCAATCTTCTCCAGGGTCCTCAACAGACCCTCTACATTTGCAGCACGGAGCTGATGAGACGGGTCCAGCGCTTCCAGATTGCCCAGTACAAGTGCCTGGTCATCAAATATTCCAAAGACACTCGTTACAGCAGCAACTTCTGCACGCACGACCGGTCAGTCTGTGCACCTTTGGTCCTGCGGAGGCCTAGGACACACTGTCAGAGCTGTCTTTAGGGGGGATGGTAAATAATGGTGATGTCCCCTGAGTAGTTCAAATCAGCAAACTCTCCAGGGTGCCTGGCAAAGTAGCCAAGGACTCAGCCATTCACGAGATTCTAACCCAGTGGTTCTCAAACAGGGCAATTTTGTCCCCCATAGATGGAGATATTTCTGGTTGTCACAACTGGGGGAGAAGGGGATGCAAGTGACCCCACAACAAAGAATGATCTGGCCCCAGGTGTCAGCAGTGACTGCCATTGAGAAACTGCTCTAGAGTTTGTACCTATACAGAGGCTGCAAACTGGTTTCCTTTGGTATACACAGTATACTGTTTTTTGAAACAGAGCCACTCCATGGCTGAAGTGCCAAGGCGTCATCATAGCTCCCTGCAATCTCTAACTCCTGGGCTCAAGTGATCCTCCTGCCTCAGGTTCCTAGGAACCTGGGACTACAGGCACCTGCCACCACACTTGGCTGATTTTTTTTTTTTTTTTTTTTTTTTTTTTGAGACACAGTCTCACTGTCATCCCAGGTAGAGTGCTGTGGCATCACAGCTCACAGCAATCTCAAACTACTCTTGGACTTAAGCAGTTTTCTTGCCTCAGCCTCCCAGATTGCTAGGATTATAGGCGTAAGCCTCCTTGCTGGCAATTCTTAAGAATTTTAAAAGAAATAAAAGCACTTTGCTGGCCCCTATCAGTATCATGGGCCCCAGGGCACTGTATCTGATGAAGAAATTGGCCCTTTCTGTCCCTCATCAGCTGTGTCTGAACAGAGGCAGAAAAAAAGTTTTGTTTTGTTTTTTTTTTTTGAGACAGAGCCTCAAGCTATCGTCCTGGGTAGAGTGGAGTGGCATCACAGCTCACAGCAACCTCCAACTCCTGGGCTAGAGCGATTTTCCTGCCTCCCAAGTAGCTAGGACTATGGGCGCCCGCCACAATGCCCGGCTATTTGGTTGCAGCCCTCATTGTTTGGCAGCCCTAGGCTGGATTTGAACCTGCCAGCTCAGGTGTATGTGGCTGGCGCCTTAGCAGCTTGAGCCACCGGCGCCGAGCCAGAAAAGAGTTTTTGAGTCTATTGAGCTTTACGTTGAGCAGGGCTGATTTCCAGTCCAAAGCATCAAGTACAGTGGCTTGTCTTTTTTTTTTTTTTTGGGCGGGGTGGCCAGGGCTGGGTTTGAACCTGCTACCCTCGGCATATGGGGCCAGCGCCCTACTCCTTGAGCCACAGGTGCCACCTGCAATGGCTTGTTTTAAATATAGTAGAACTTCTATAAATTGACCCCCACAAGGGACATGACAAATGGTCAACATATGGAGGTGGCCAACACAAGAAAGTAGACCCACTGCAGTGATATGTATGTGTGGTGGATGTCTGGTCTATGAAAATCAGGTCAGCTAAAGGAGGTGGTCAACTAGAGGTTCTACTGTAACTGGTTTCTGAACAAGAGCCTTGGCTCTCTAGCCGCCTCCTCATCAGCACTGACCTCAGAGCTGTGCAAGCGGCACAGCAGCCAATGTTGCAGGTACGAGGTGGTCAAGACCATAGCTGTTCCCTGGCCCCTGGTGTTGGTTTCAGGTCTCCCTGGCTTGTCTTGCTCACACTGGCTTCTTTCTCTCCCAGGAACACCATGGAGGCACTGCCGGCCTGCCTGCTCCGCGATGTGGCCCAGGAGGCCCTGGGTGCAGCTGTCATAGGCATCGATGAAGGGCAGTTTGTAAGTTGGCCTGTCCTGGCATCGTCCTTCCTATCAGCTCCTTATCTGTCCCTGTTTTTCCTCTGCTGGCTTGGAAGTTTACCTGTTCTATTGCTGATTTTTTTTGTAGAAGTAACAAGGTTAAGTTCCTTCCACTTTGTGTCTGAAAACCCTTTGAATTGCCCTTTCTTGTTTCCATGTTATTGTCATAGGATATATTTTATATTTAAAAATATATATATATATTTACAGTTGGCTAGGTGAGATGGCTCACGCCTATAATCCTAGCCCTCTGGGAGGCCGAGGCGGGTAGATTGCCTGAGCTCACAGGTTCTAGACGAGCCTGAGCAAGAATGAGACCATCTCTAAAAATAGCCGGGCTTTGTGGCAGGCACCTGTAGTCCCAGCTACTTGGGAGGCTGAGGCAAGAAAATTGCTTGACCTCAGAAGTTTGGGCTTGCTGTGAACTATGATGCCTTGGCACTCTACCAAGGGCAACAAAGTGAGACTGTGTCTTAAAAAAAAAGTATATATTTTTTCAGTAGGAAAAAAAGATTTTTCAACACTGGTGTATAGGGGTGTTTTATTTGTTTGTTTGTTGGAGACAGTGTCTTACTTTGTTGCCCTCAGTAGAGTGCCGTGGCACACAGCAACCTCAAACTCTTGGGCTCAGGTGATCCTCCTGTCTCAGCCTCCTGAGTAGCTTAGACTATAGGTACCTGCCACGACACCTGGCTAGTTTTTCTGTTTTTATTTATTTATTTATTTATTTTTAAAAATTTTTTATTTTTAATTTCAGCTTGCTTAGTCATTGTTCTTCTTTGTTTGAAGTACATGTTTTTTTTTTTTTCGTTCATTTTCTTTCTTTTTTTCAATGCTTCCTCTGGCTATGCTCTGTCCTTTTGCCTCCCCAGTAGCTGGGATTACAGACGCCCACCACAACCTCTGGCTGTTTTTGATGTTAATAGAGACGGGGTCTTACTTGGGCTCACTGCTGGTCTAGTGATCTCCAACCTCTGAGCTCAGGCAATCCACCTGCCTCAGCCTCCCACAGCGCTGGGACTACAGGCGTGAGCCACCACGCCCAGCCAGTTTTTCTGTTTTTAAGTAGAGACGAGATCTCACTCTTGCTCTGGCTGGTCTTGAATTCTGAGCGTAAGTGATCCACCCATTTCAGCCTCCCGGAGTGCTATTATTACAGGAGTGAACCACCGCACCCAGCCTATTTTGTTTGGTTTGTTGTTGTGTTTCGCTTGTTCCTTATGCATTTATTTGGAAGCTCTGCCCATCTTCCTGTGAAAATGTCTTATTGTGCCTTCCAGTGTAAGCTGGGCAGCAGGTGGTAGGTTGATCTTGTTGCTTTGGAAAGTATGGGGAAGACTGCTATCAGTCTAACGGTTACTTCTTGAGCAGGTGATTGGTTTATTCTCAGGACAGCATATCCAGGGGAGATTTTGCATTTATTTATCCTGTTTTGTATTTGGTTTCAGTTCTGGGAAGGACATTATTAAGCCATTATCACTTGAAATGTCTCTCCTCATCCCTCTATGGTGTTCTGGGTACTATTTTCCAAAGTGTGTTTTGTATTGATGCCTCTATTTTTGTTTCTTCTGTTCTAACTCATAATACTCATTTTTGTTTAACAATTTACTGTTTTTTTTTGCGAGGCGCATGACTCACGCCTGTAATCCCAGCACTCTGGGAGGCCAAGGCGGGTGGTTGCCTGAGCTCATGAGTTCAAGACCAGCCTGAGCCAGAACAAGATCCCGTCTCTAAAAAAAAATAGCCAGGTGTTGTGGCAGGCACCTATAGTCCCAGCTACTGGGAAGGCTGAGGCATGGGGATCACTTGAGCCCAACAGTTTGAGGTTGCTGTGAGCTATGCCACCAGGGCACTCTACCGAAAGTGACAAACTGAGACTGTCTCAAAAAAAAAAAAAAAAAAAGACAATTTGCTGGATTTTGTTTCGTTGTTGTTTTGAGACAGTCTCACTATATCGCCCTTGGTAGAGTGCCCTGGTGTCACAGGTCACAGCAACTTCAAACTCTTGGGTCTAAGCGATTCTCTTGCCTCAGCCTCCCAAGTAGCTGGGACTATAGGCGCCTGCCAGAACACCCAGCTATTTTTATTATTATTGTTGTTGTCATTGTTGTTTACCAGGCCCAGGCTGGGTTCAAACCCGCCAGCCCCAGTGTATGTGGCCGACACCCTAAGCACTGAGCCTGGGTTTTTTTAATGTATGCTATTCCTTCCATTATTTTTCTGAAACTCCTCTTTTAGTCTTTTCCAGCTAACTCTTTCCACTTCTTTAGGAGCACATTCTCTAGTTGAGTTTGTTGGGTATCTTTTGTGCTCTTAATCTCTCTCCTCTGCTTTGGAATTTTTTTGTTTCCCCCCATTCATCCTGAATGAATGGGACTAAAACTCACTCTGGAAGGGGCTTAGCTTCCTTAACCCCTTTGCAGTTTTAGGGTCACCTCAAGTGCATTAGGAGGATGGCAAGAGTTGCTGTAATGAGTACACCCAAAAGTCCAGTAGCGTAATGTGATAGACATGTAAAAAATATATTTAATTGTCAAAGAGTAAACATATTCAAGATCAACAATGTGATGATTTTATACAGTAGGGATTTATTTCCCACTCCCCGGGAGGAAGAAGTGAGCGGTTTGTGATCTCTGCCTGCCCTGCCTCCCAGTACAGACCCAGGCAGCTGTGACTGTAATACCTCACGGGGATGGTAGAGGTCCTGCTCCCTCAAGGCCAGTCCTGCCTTTTTGGCACTGTTCTCACCCGGCCTCCTGTGAATCACAGCCTCAAACTCCAGGGTCGTGGGGAAGTTGGCAGTCTCCCCCATGGAGAGGGATTCCCACCGCCAGCACTGGCTCTGGCTTCTAGACCACCCAGCAGCTGGTACCTGCTCCCCAGCCATGGGTGTGTCCATTCCATTTCGGATCCTCAGAGGTGTGCTTTTGGGCACCCCCTTGTCGCTACATGAGTGGAGGGACCTGGGCAAGATGGGGCTCCCAAGTTGGGAATGAAGCTCTTCCCTTTCTCTTCAAGTTGTTGTCTCCAAATGGATTTGGGGATATTGCATCAGCTTTGAGGGCATGGCCCTCTCAGAGCCAGGAAGCTTCGGTTCTGGGGAAGCTGTCCCTACAGCTGTGAATTGCCTCAGCTCTGCTCTCCTGGCTTTGAGTAAACCTTGTTTGCAGAGGTCGACCTGGACACCCATTCTCCCCTTATTCCTGGTTGGTTGACATCCAAATGTTCCAGGAGCCAGCAAACAAAGTCCTGTTTCCCATTGTACCCTGTAGGAGGGTTTTATTTGTCTACTTCCTCCCTGGCAAGCAAGTCCAACGCCAGTTGGATCCACGCATGTTTATTATGTCCACTGTACAAACATCGCCATCCTTCCACTATGCCCTGGTCTCTGCTAGCCTTGTTCTCAACAAGAACTCTAGGGTCTTCCCGGTGCAAGTTCTGGATTGAGGAGGTGGGCTCCATACAGGGGACCCAACCAAAGGGCTGCCCCCTTCCCCCTTCTCCATCTGAGTGGACAGTGGATGAAGCCAAGCTTTGCCTGCCCTGTCCTCATTTTCTTGGTCAGCAGGTCCCAGAGTAGCTGCCCTACCTTCTTGAAGAAGGGCTTGTGTGCTCTTTTGTGATGGAGGAGGCTCAGCAGCACTCAGCCTGCCTTGTAGAAATTGCTGGCGCTGGGAAGTGATTCATCTGAAGATCCTGAGGCCACAAGCCGGGGGTTCTGTGCTTAAGAGGCTGTCAGGATTTCAGATTTTTTCAGATATGGACTATTTTGCATGTATAACATGAAGTATCTGGCTGCGCCTGTAGCTTAGCAGCTAGGATTTCAGATTTTTCAGATATGGAATAATTTGCATGTATAACATGAAGTATCTGGCTGCGCCTGTAGCTTAGCAGCTAGAGCGCCAGCCACATACACCAAAGCTTACGGGTTCAAATCTGGCCTGGGCCTGCCAAACAACAATGACAACTACAACCAAAAAAATACCCAGGGACTTTGGCGGGCACCTGTAGTCCCAGCTACTTTGGGAGGCTGAGGCAAGAGAATCGCTTGAGCCCAAGAATTTACGGTTGCTGTGAGCTGTGACACCATGGCACTCTACTAAGGATGACAAAGTGAGACTGTCTCAAAAAAAAAAAACAAAAAAAAACATGAAATATCTTCCAGATGGGACCCAAGTCAAAATACAAAATTCATTTATGTTTTATATAACCTTATACACATGGTTTGAAGGTAATTTTATGCAATATTAAATAACTTTATGCATGAACCAAAGTTTTGACTGTGACCTGTCCCATGAGGTCAAGTGTTGAATTTTCCACTTGTACCATGTCAGTGCTTAGAAGCTGCAAAGGGGCAGCTCATTCCTTGGCCAGGAGAGGGGGGCTTTTGCTTCTCTGCTTTGTCTGTGTAGGAAGTGAGTAAGGAGGGGTCTCCTTTCATCTTGCCTCCTGCCCATCAGAGTGGCCTGGCCTGATGCTGCTCTTCAGTAACAATGAAGACGTCCCACCAGGCCAGGGCCCAGCTCCTGGGGCTGCTCTGCTCTTTTTCCAACCCAGAAAAAAATAAAAACCCCATGGCATGTTGGCCTAGATCAGAGAGGGCTTAGGCATTCTAGGTTGAGAACCACTGGCCTAGATCCTTCTAATCCTTTTATATGCATATTTTCTTTAATAGATCAGGCTTTGGCTCAGCGTCTGTATTCACTGGTTAGGGTGCTGGCCGCATACACTGGGGCTGGCGGGTTTGAACCTGGCCCAGGCTTGCTAAACAACAATGACAACAACAACAATAAAAAATACCCAGGTGTTGTGGCAGGCACCTGTAGTCCCAGCTACGGGGAGGCTGAGGCAAGAGAACCGCTTAAGCCCAAGAGTTTGAGGTTGCTGTGAGTTGTGACACCACAGCCTCCACCAAGGGCGACATAGTGTGACTCTGTCAAAAAAAAAAAAAAATAGATCGGGCTTCCATCACATTCTTTGGCCATTTTTCCACATCAAAAAAAAAAAAAAAAACAAAAAAAACTCATCTTTACAAATATACTACATTTTGTTAAGCTTCCTTGTCTGTGGTATTTAGACACCCAGATGCCTTGGGCAAGCCCCTGATGCACTGGGATGTAAGTGGTGAGTGGAGCAGCTAGGCAGGGCCTGCCTTGTTCTTTCTTTCTTTCTTTCTGGGTTCAAGTCATTTTGCCACAGCCAATATAGGTCAGGCCACTACAGGTGCCTCCACCATGCCTGGCTAGTTTTTGTATTTTTAGTAGAGATGCAGTCTTGCTCTTACTGACGTTGATTTCCAGTTCCCAAGCTTGAGAGATGCTCCCCGCTCAGCCTCCTAGTGTGCTACGATTATGAGAACCCCCGCTCAGTACCTGTAGCTCAGAGGCTATGGTGCCAGCCACATACACTGGAGCTGGCGGGTTTGAATCCAGTCTGAGCCTGCCAAACAGCAATGACAACTGCAACCAAAAATAGCCAGGGGCAGCACCTCTGGCTCAGTGGGTAGGGCTCTGGCCCCATATACTGAGGGTGGCGGGTTTGAGCCTGACCCGGCCAGCTAAAACAGCAATGACAACTGCAACAAAAAATAGCCAGGTGTTGTGGAGGACGCCGTAGTCCCAGCTATGGGGAGGCTGAGAACCACTTAAGCCCAAGAGTTAGAGGTTGCTGTGAGCTGTCACTGACACAGCACTCTACCCAGGACGACAGCTTGAGACTCTGTCTCAAAATAACAACAACAAAAAAAGCAGAGCTCCCACTCTGGAGCTTACACTCTAGTTAGGGGAGAGAAATGTAATGTCAGGTGGTAATAATTGGTATGAATTAAAGGCCGGGTGCAGTGCCTCATGCCTGTAATCCCAGCACTCTGGGAGGCCAAGAAGAAGGGTGGATTGCCTGAGTTCACAGGTTTGAGACCAGCCCCAGCCAGAGTGAGACCACATCTCTAAAAAATAGCTGGGCATTGGACAGTGCCTGTGAGCATCTGTGTTGAGCATCCTGTGTTGAGCATCCTACTCAAGGAGTAGGGTGCTGGCCCCATATACCCAAGGTGGTGGGTTCAAACCCTGCCCTGGCCAAAACCTGCAAAAAAAAAAAGTAGCTGGGTGTTGTGTTGGATGCCAGTTACTTGGTAGGCTGGGGCAAGAGAATCAGTGGAGCCCAAGAGTTTGAGGTTGCTGTGAACTATGATGGGATGGCCCTCTACCAAGGGTGACAAAGTGAGACTGTCTCAAAAAAAAAAAAAAAAAACATTGGTATGAATTAGAGGAGAAGGTAGTGTGAGGATGAGGAGGCTGAAGGTGCTCAGTGTTAAGGTGGGAGGATCTTATGAGATAGAGGCCTAAGGCAGTGCCTGTGGGGAACCTGAGCCAGATTCCTGGGAGCCATGAGGAAAGACCTGGGCTTTACCCTATGTAAAGAGGAAATCAAGGTGGCCCAATCCGATGGAGGAGGCCTGTGTAAAGACTGGGCGGTGGTCGGGGCCAGCTAGGAGAGGAGGGTGGCCTGCCTGGGCAGGACAGACGGCATGTGTGAGCGCATACAACCTGGTCTGACTGCATTTCTGCTTTATTACAGATGTGGCTGACACCTTGCCTCATTTTATCAGCTACTTATATTTGTTTCTCCCTCTGTAAATTGCCTATTTAAGTCCTTTGCTCATTTTTCTTTTAGTTTATCTTCTTTTCTATAGATGTGGATAGTAGCTGATGTGCTTTTATCATGTGCTGTAAATAACCCTTTTCCATGTATTGCCTTTGACTCTGTGGCGTTTTGTGTGGTCTTTTACCAACCAAATTTGTGTTTTTACTTTGTCACCTCCTTCACGCCTGTCTTCCCTGTCTTTCCCTTAGTCCTTAAAAGCCAGCATGTGTCTGCCAGGAGTCAGAGGCCTCCCCAGGGCAGAGCCAGTGTTCTGCCACCATGCTCAAGCCGCCACCTCTGAGCAGGATGATGAAGGGGGTTGAAAATCTGCTTCTAGGCTTCCTAATCTTAAAACTTGTCACTCTAGCCGGACGTTGTGGCGGGCGCCTGTAGTCCCAGCTACTCAGGAGGCTGAGGCAGGAGAATCGCCTAAGCCCAGTAGTTGGAGGTTGCTGTGAGCTGTGACACCACAGCACTCTACCGAGGGTGATAAAGTGAGACTCTGTCTCTACAAAAAAAAACAAAAAACTTGCCACCCAGAAATGGCTCAATGCAGGTCACCTGTAGGTGTGGAAACACAGATGAACCCAAGTGGGCGAACTTGTCACCACAACAAAGAAACCTGCCTCCATAGGTCCACTGAGAAAACCCTGGCTTTACTGAGAACATCAGAGTTCCTTGCTAATCTTACCCGTACTAGTCTCCAGGGTCCACTGCAGACTGGGGGCTTGAACAACAGAAATTTCTTCTCGGTTCTGGAGGCTAAAAGTCCAAGACCAATGTGTCAGTGTGCTGGTTCCTTCTGAGGCTATGAGGGCAGGGCCTGCTCCAGGCCTCTCGGTTTGCGGACAGCGTCTTCTCCCTGTGTCCTTGCCTCCTGTGTCATCCCATTGTCCCCGTGTACATCCCTGTGTCCTAATTTCCCTTTTTACAAGGATGCCTATCATTGGATTAGAGTCCACCCTACTGTTCTCACTTTAATTTGACCACCTCTGGAAAGACCTTCACTCCAAACAAGGTCACGTTCAGAGGTATTGGGGATTAGGACATCAATATGTAAATGAGCGGGACAAAATTCAACCATAACATACCCTAAAAAACTAATATCAATAAAAGTAAATACTAACAAAGTGGTTACCAAGGCCATTTTAAAATATTGCAAACATGGCTTGGTGCCTGTGACTCAAGCGGCTAATGTGCCAGCCACATACACCTGAGCTGGCGGGTTTGAATCCATCCCAGGCCTGCCAAACAATAATGATGGCTGCAACCAAAAATAAAGCTGGGCGTTGTGGCGGGCACCTGTAGTCCCAGCTACTTGGGAGGCAGAGGCAGGAGAATCGCTTGAGCCCAGGAGTTGAAGGTTGCTGTGATGCCACAGCACTCTGTACAGGGCGACAGCTTGAGGCTCTGTCTCAAATAAATAAAATAAAATAAATTATTGCAAACAACTTGGGCATCTACAAATAATTTGAGCACTTCTGTCTTCATTTGTATCCAAGGCCCCTCGGGGACCTCCATGGCAGGGGAAGAGTTTACAGTTTACTTGGGAGAGGGGTGGCATTTGTGCTTTGAACATGGGAGGATGTTAGGTGGAAGCACTTGATTGTGGGTATCAGTCCCATGTCAGTAAAGGGGCTGGGCTGTTGTGGGCTGCACGTCCTCTACAGCTGGGAGGACTTCAGATGGACAGTAGTCCCCCCAATCAAGGGAGTAAGAGTGGCTCCAGGCTAGCCTTAGTGGCTGGAGTCTTTGGATCTTTTCCAAGGCTCCAGGGAGGAACTCACGCTCTTCCTCTGCCCCCCTCCCAGTTCCCAGACATTGTGGAGTTCTGTGAGACTATGGCCAACGCCGGGAAGACGGTGATCGTGGCTGCATTGGATGGGACCTTCCAGAGGAAGGTAAGGGGTCTGATCCAGGCCTTGGGGTAGGATCAGAGGGAGGAAGGTGCTTCTGGAGGGTGCAGGGCAGTGCACAAAGACTTTAGCCCAGTGTGTACTTCCCCATCTCAACGCAACACTCCCTGTATGACCTGGGCTTGGCCACCACAGGATAAGGCCAAGCTGTTCTACCCAGAAGTGAGCCTGTCCAGACTGGATGCCATCTGCTGTGGAAGGTGCTTTGAACTGGCAAAGGGACAGGTCTGGGTTTAGTGCTCTTTGGGGGACCAAAGTCAAGGCAGGCTGTACTGGCCTCAGTGTTTATGAATCAGAGGGCTTAAAAAGAGAAACCCACCTAATGAGGTGACCATATGCACTGCTGTCATTCCTTGGGAGTGCAGGCTTTTGGGCCCATCCTGAACTTGGTGCCCGTGGCCGAGAGCGTTGTGAAGCTGACCGCAGTGTGCATGGAGTGCTTCCGGGAAGCCGCCTACACCAAGAGGCTGGGCATGGAGAAAGAGGTAGCTCCTACCCACCTTCTGCCCTGCAGGGCGGGCTGGGACGCAGCTCTGCCTCCTGAGTCCAGGCCCTTCACATCACCCTTTCTGTGTCTCTGTGGCCAGGTTGAGGTGATTGGTGGAGCGGACAAGTACCACTCTGTGTGTCGCCTCTGCTACTTCAAGAGGGCGTCGGGCCAGCCTGCTGGGGTGGACAACAAAGAGAACTGCCCGGTGCTAAGCAAGCCAGCGGAGGTGGCTGCAGCAGCCACCAGGAAGCTCTTTGCCCCTCAGCAGGTCTTGCAGTGCAGCCCAATCAACTGAGGTGGCCTTGGAAGGGCCACCTGCTCCCTGCGCTGGTGCCGCCTAGCGGACGCCTGCCCTTGCCCGCTGTGTGGCCAGTCGGGGAGGGATGCTGTGCCTGGGGGACTTTCTGAGGCTGCCCCACACACGTCACATGTCACATGCTCCCTCACTGCCTGCTCACCAGCCCTTTCTTGGTTCCCCTCTGGGCTGTTGGGATGGGCTACAGACCCCCCTTGCTCTGAGTAGTGGGGCAGAGCCACATGCTGTTGTGACATCAGTGCTGCCGGCCTCTTTCCCCTTTGTGGCTTTCACTGTCAAGTTTCTGTTCTCCCTGGGAAGTCTGGGCACTAGCACTTTGCCCCGTGGCCCACACAAAGGCTTTGTTCCCTCTGCCAGGACAGGTCCCATCTTCCCCTGGGGACAGCCTGGCCTCACGCCCTCTGGCTCCCTTTGGGCTCAGAGCCCTTCTACTTTCTGCTGCTGTTTTTCTCCAGAACTACAGCACTTGTCACCTTGTGACACTGACTCAGCTGGGCTCAGACCCCAGGGAATCATCGTTAAAAGTGGGAACCAGGAAGAAGGGTCCATGCTTCTGTAGCATGTGAAATTAGTAACTAATATTAAAATTCAATAGTTGGTGAAAGCTCATTTCTCTTCAACTTGTTTCAGATGGCTCTGACATGATTTGGGTTGGGAATATTTTCCAAATCTTTTTGTAGAATTAGTGCCCTCTTTTTTTTTTTTTTTTGCCAGGGCTGGGTTTGAACCCACCACCTCTGGCATATGGGTTTGGTGCCCTACTCCTTTGAGCCACAGGCGCTGCCCACTAGTGCCCTGTTAACCACAACCTCTTTTAACCAAAAAATGATTCTAGAGTATGTCCTAAGAGTAGTGCTCACCTGGCTCCCTGCCTGGGGCAAGGCTGGTTGGATGAGGCTACTGTCCTGCTGTCCACTGGGCCCCCCCCCCAGGTCAGGTTTTGTTTGTGAGACAGACACTTGATAGCTGAGAAGCCAAGGTAACGCAGCTCAGCTGTGCCTCAGAAAATGAGCTGTTGGCGGCTCACCGAGAGGCAGGATCCACTCGGGGGTGCTCGGACGAGGTGCTGGCCTCCTGGCCGCAGCGCTGACCTCCCGACACTGTCTTTTCTTTGCTATACTCCATTTGCTGAGGGTTTGTCACAAGCCACAGGTGCAGGCTGTCCTGCAGCGTCTAGGCCTGTAATATACCTGGGAGTTAGGTCCTACTCGTTTGTATTCAGGATTTTGAAACTCAGGGCCCACTGTTGACAGCTGCCTTTGTCATTGCTCAAAAGGGGAAGCTGAGTTGCTTCATGGGCCCTGGCCTCTCCTGGCCAGTGGGGCTCACACTTTCACTTGTGGGCTGGAGCAGCCAGGCCCTCTTCATGCCATGGCCCAGGAGGGGGTCCAGAGGTGCTGACCCCTCCCATTGGTCCTGCTAAGAAAGGGGCAACCCCCAGGTGTCTGCACCCGAACTCTGGGAAGGAGACAGCAGGGCTCTGGCAAGGCATCCCAGGAAAGTCAGCTGTGCAAGCTGAGCACAGTTGCTATTTTAAGACGTTGGTGAAAGGCCCATGAAGAATGAGACCCTGGACTGGGGAGAGGCTACCACCACTTTGTTCAAAATGAGTAGTTCCATAAGGCTGGCCCCACGGGTGTTCCCAGAGCCAAATCTCTTCTACCCCAAGGCTGAGGCCAGCCAGTGACAATGGAGACTGGATGAGAAAATCTTTATTCCGTCCAACTGTCTGGCAGAATCCATCGAGGGGGACCAGGGCATTTTCTCCACGGCTCAGCCCTTGGCCCTACCCACCTTTAACTATCAAAGGCATAATATTTACATAAAGCTGGGTATTGTCAGGCAAAGCCCGTCTCCCTGGGCTGGACGGCTGCCCTGCCCCCACACCCAGGGCAGCCTAAAGGCACTGGCACAGGGTGGTGACCCCAGACCATACAGCAGTGAACATGGGGACTGGCCCAAGGCCAGGCAAGGGCTGTGGGGACAACCTGAGTGAGGAGGAGGCAGGGGGCTGGAGCCTATACCACCAGCCACAGGAGACAGGTGAGGCCCCCCTACCTCTGTCTTTGGAAGAGAACCCCAGTAACTGGCTGCCACCACTGTGGCCTGGGCTCTGCTCCTTTGGGCTGGGGGAAAAGCGAAGGCACTTGTAGAAATGGCACAGGAGGTTCCCTCCACTACTAGCTACTCTAGGCCAGGCTGGGGGTCATTTAAAGCAATCAGAAAACCCATCTGGTAAAAACCCTCTTCTAAAAAATGCTCTGGAGTGGGCGCCTGGGAAGGCCTCTGGGCACAGGCATGGGTTATTGGGGTATGGCTCTGGGGAGCAGAGTGGGGCTCTAATTGCAGCAGATACTGGCAGAAGCTGGCAGCCTCAGAAGCAGGACATGGGGAAGGTCCAGGCCCCAGCGGCCCCGTCCCCTTCCCACCTGCTGCTCAGTACACAGGGGGTGGCTGGTAGCCCTCGGTGGTCTCTGCATTCTGGGTGAAGGGTGGCTGCTGGTAGTTGTCCACAGGCGCTCCCGGGTAGGAGGCGTAAGCTGTGCTGGGGTCCGGAGTGGGGTCTACGTAGTTCTGGGTAAAGTCATCCACACCAGCTCTGTAGCGCTGGTAGGCGAGGGAGGCCAGCACACCCTGCAGGGAGCCCCAAGGACTGGGTTACAGAGGGAAAAGGGGTGTAGGGGTGAGGGGACCTTAGGACTCCAGAGCTGCCTACCCCAGGCCCACCTACCCAGGAGAATATGGAAAAGAAGCTGAAGGTGATGGCTGCCCGGGCAGAGTCGGCACCAATGATCACATCACGTGGGTCAGTGGCTGCCCACTGGTTGGTGAGGAAGCAGAAACCAACAAACCACAGGAAGGTCCAGAGAGCTGGGGAGAAGACAAGGAGGGCTCCAAGGAAGGGCAGGGGCTTTCCAGGGCCCTGGGAGGGCAGGGCAGGCCCTAAGCAGGGATCTCCCGGGAGCCCCAGGGTGTGTAAGCCACAGAAGCAGAGGGCCAGGTGGAGGCCCAGGGAGGGCCTGGCTCCAAAGTCCTGAACTCAACGCCAGTGGGTTTCAGCAGATGGGCAGAAATGCCTACTGCCAGCCCAGAGAATAGACAAAGAGACATAGACCAAGCCTCTCTGCTCAACTGTGGCTGGGGACCTGAGCTGCTCCCAGTCCCTCCTGCGGGAGCTGAGGCCCCTCCATCCCAGAATGCTAGGGCTAACCCCTCCCATGCCAGTTCACCTCCCGAGGGTAGTGGCAGATACCTGAGAAGAGCAGGTCACTGATGACCAGGTACTTGCGGTCAGTGACATTGCTAATTTGGGGGAAATATACATCAACCACCAAGAAGAAGGCCGAGGCCAGGAAGGCCAGCACCCCGATGGCGCTGCCATAGCGGCAGGCGTCTTCGTTGTGGTTGAACACGCAGTACATCTGACTCGATGAGTGGGTGTTGCTGTAGCCCTCCCCAAAGATGCATGAGAACACAACCAAGGCGAAGACCTGAGGGAAGAGGAGGATCCAGTAGGGCTGGGGGGTCCCTGGAACAGCCCCCATGGGGACACATAGCAGGGTCCCCTTGGGACTCAGGAGACGGGACACGGGGGAATGGATGGGACGTTGGCAGACTACCTGTCAGTGCTGCCTGCAGGAACTACCTCATTAGGGCATCGATGGGGATGAAGGGCAATCACCCCACCACCAGCCCACCCCCACTTTGAGCCAGTTTGGGCTTTTTCTTTTTTAAGAACTTCAATTGCCTTTATTGAACTAATTTTATTTTATTTTTTGAGGCAGTCTCACTATATCACCCTCAGTAGAGTGCTGAGACATCACAGCTCACAGCAACCTCCAACTCTTGGGCTTAAGCGATTCTCTTGCCTCAGCCTCCCAAGTAGCTGGGACTACAGGCGTCCACCACGATGCCCGGCTATTTTTTTGTTGCAGTTATTTAGCTGGGCCGTGCCGGATTTGAAACTTCCACCCTTGGTATATTAGCAGGACCAATGGGAGGTCCTGGTGTATGTGGTGTATGTGGCTGTGTATGTGGTGTATGTGGCTGGCGCCATAACCACTGTACTATGGACATAGAGCCTATTGAGCTAATTTTAAACAACATGGGCCACAGGCTCGAGGCCTGTAGCTCAGCAGCAAGGGCACTAGCTGCATACACGGGAGTTGGTGGGTTCAAACCTAGCCCAGGCCTGCCAAACAACAATGACATCTACAACCAAAAAATAGCCCGGTGTTGTGGCTGTTTTTATTGTTGTTGCTTCTTCTTCGGGTGCCTGTAGTCCCACCTACTTGGGAGTCTGAGGCAAGAGAATCGCTTGGGGCCAAGAATTTGAAGTTGCTGTGAGCTGTGACACCTTAGCACTCTACCGAGGGCGACATAAGACTTTCTCAAAAAAAAAAAAGAAAGAAAGAAAGATGGGCCACAAAGTCACAGAAACCCAGGCTTGGGGTCTCACCCACCTCCCACTCCATCGCCTTCTGCCAAAGCCGTCTCTGTAGTGCCCAACCTCTGCCTGAACACACTGGGGTGCATCTTGGGAAAGGCATGCTCGTGCCCTGGGGCTCCAACCTCCTGGAGCACTATCCCAGCCTGGGTACCCTCCAACACCCACTTTCCCCAGCCCAGTCCAGCTTTCTTCATATAAGGGTTCTGGCCTCTTTGGCATCTCTGTCCCTCCCCTGAGAGAGCCCTAGTCTGTCTCCACCCCACAGTGGGTCCTACCTGGCTCCTGGTCAGGTAGGAGTGGGAGTCTGACCAGCACTCTTATGGACACAGCTCTGAACTCAGACCCCTGGAGGACCCAAGGTATGGTCTGTCCACCAGCCAGAGCTCCCCAGAGGGGTTCCACCCCGTGGGAACAGCCCTATGCCACCTCCCCAGACTTCAAGGCCAACACCTATGTATGCCTATCCCACCTCATCAGATGCAGGAGGGCCCTGGGCCTCTCCCCTGCCAGGTCCTCCCCCTCTCACACAGGGAGCTCTCATTAAGAGTCTGGAACAGACGGTCCCAATCCCCACCCCCATCCCGTAGCAATTGAAGCCGGAACTCCAGGATGCTGGGAGCCCTCTGCCCATCCAAGACTCCTGGCACTGCTGTCCCGACCCACTGGGCATGTGTTCCTTGGGCATAGCCCAAGACAGAGGCTGTCAGACCCCACAGGCAGACTGGGGGGGGAGACCTCAAAGGTTCTGGGCCCAAGTATGGTCTGGGCAACGCAGAGCACCCTCTGACACCTCCAGCTTCCAGCACTGGTTGTCCAAACATGGACCCACCCTCCAACCTAGGGTTGGGGCTTCGGCCAGCTTATGGGGAGGAGTACGCCTTGGGGACACTCAATCGTGGGTGGGGAAGCAGACCCCTTGGCTTGCTCCCGAATAGGAAGGAGACCGAGTTTCAGGGTACGAGAACGCCCTCTCTCCCCCACTCCCTGCACCCCACGTGGCTTCGGAAAGCCCCTTCCTGGTGAATTCTCCGAGCAAGGAACCGTGGCATGCGGACCACCTGTCCAGGAGCTGCCCCCAGGCTTCTCCCGCTGTCAGCGGGGCGAGGGCCTGTTCCCGGCTGCGCCTCCCGAAACCCTGCGCAGGGCGGCGGGGCTGGGGCCAGGGTCAAGTTGTGGGGTAGGTGGCGGGGGCCCGGGCCGGGAAGGGACAGCCCGACCCAGAACGGGAAGGGAGGAAAGGCGGGGCGGGACGCTGGACGTCGGCCCCACTCCAATGCCAGGCCCGGGACGCGCAGCCGTAGCCACCTGTCGCGGCCGCGGGCCCGGAGGCTCGCCGTTCCCGCAGGGCCCGACGCCGATTGTGTCCCAGCGGCGCCCAGCCCTTCCCCGGGGCTCACCATGCACACGGCGCGCACCACCACCTGCGGCTGCGTCAGGAAACGCCACAGGTCGAAGGAGCCGCCCGCCTTGGCCGCGCCATAGGCCCCGCTCTCCATGTCGCTGTCGCCACTGCCGCCGCCGCGGAACGCTGAGAAACCGGCCCGGCAGCCCCACGCGCCCCGCCCCGCCCCGCCCCGGGGGCGTGGTCAGGAGGCCTCCAGGGACTGAGGGCAAAGTGTGGCCCTGGCGCGCGGCTGGAGGGCATGCGTTTCCAGCGGCTGGGGGGTGTCTAGCCGCTGAGGGCTCATCGTCCATCCCACCGCCTTTTCGGGGGCTCGTCCCCCTGCTGCGCAGGCCTGCAGCACGACCGGGAAGGGTCGGAGCGTCTCCCAGGAGGAGGGACAGACGGAGGCCCCCTCATCGTCTCGCTCTCGCCCTCTGGTCTCTTCCTCCAGGAAGCCCGTCAGACACCTGTTCCGGACACCAGCAGCCCAGGATCCAGGCTCCTGAGCTCAGCATTCCCCTTTCCCATCCCACTCAAAACCCCAGGCCAGGCTAGGCGCCTGTAACATACTCAGGAGCTGGCGGGTTAGAACCCAGCCCGGGCCTGCCAAACAACAATGCAATTACAACAACAAAAAAATAGCCGGGCGTTGTGGCAGGCGCCTGTAGTCCCAACTACCTGGGAGGCTGACGCAAGAGAATCGCTTAAGCCCAAGAGTTTGAGGTTGCTGTGAGCTGTGACGCCTCAGCACTCTGCTGAGGACGACACAGTGAGACTCTGTCTCAAAAAAAAAAAAAAAAAAAAAAAAAACACAACCTGCGTGGCCCTCGGGCTAAGACTGGGGCATTCTTGCTGGGCTGGGCCCCACGGCTGAGAAGGGCAGTGTGGCTTCACGGTTCCGGGTTCCAAGATGGTGTGCAAACAGAAACCAAGTCCACGGGGCAATAGGCAGGAAGCGGAGCTTACTCCGGTTATAACTGCTCCTCCCCACCCCCGCTCCAGAACAGACGCGGAGCGTCTGGCACCGCGAAGGTGGGGGTGGGGCTGGGTTCTGCATCTGTGCTGGGGCTGTGTTCTCCCAGCCACAGGCTGACCTGGCAGTGAGGCATTCCAGACAACCTTTGCTAGTAGTAAGGAAGGGTTAATGAGGGCATGTGCGCAAGGTGGGGTGCAGTCTGCCAGGTTGTACTGTGGGTTTAGCCAGCGGACTGGGCCTGCAGGAGATGGATGCCTCTCCAAGGGAGAGGGGAGCAGGCATGGGGGAAGGGCTTGGCCTTTTCATAATCTGTCCCAGACCATCTCCCTGTTTTTCCGTAGGCCCTTGGTCTCGGGGATTCAAGAATGAACACACGGGCGAAGCCATAGCTCAGTGGGTAGGGCGCCGGCTACATACACCGAGGCTGGTGGGTTCAAACCCAGCCTGGGCCAGCTAAAAACTGCAACAACAACAACAAAATAGCCAGGCATTGTGGCAGGCGCTGTAGTCCCAGCTACTTGGGAGGCTGAGGCAAGAGAATCGCTTAAGACCAAGAGTTTCAGATTCCTATGTGAGCTGTGATGACACTGCACTCCATTGAGGGTGACAAAGTGAGACTCTGTCTCATAAAAAAAGAAAAAGAACGAACCTATGGGCCACAGATCAGTGGTAAGATAGGATTTTATTAGGCAGAAAGGAATACAAGAGTAAAAAAACACCCGAACTTCTGGCAAAGGGGAAGACCCAAGTCGGAAGTGTCCCACATGGGCGACTTTGTCTAGGGGTGTGTATTACCTTTTGGTCAAGACTTAGCAGGTGGAAAAATATCTTTTCAAAGTTAATGGATGTATTAACAAATGAATGGATGCAGTTTTTGTCTCAGGGAAGGCATTAGGGTGTGTTCTTCCTACTTAAGGTGGAACCACCCAAACCGTTTCAGGCTGCTTGGTTCATGACCTTGTTAGAGACCAGAGGGTATGGCCCAGAAAGGGCAGCTTGTTTGTGAGCTGCCTGGCCTCTGGAAAGGAGGTTCTGATTTCTGAGCTCACTGGGCTTAGAGAATGAGGGGTCCCTGTCCAGCCCTGAGTGGGAGAGCCCTGTATCATCTCCACACCTGGATGGATGGTGAGGGAGCATCTGAGAGGCGAGAACGGGGCCCCCACAGAGCCCCCTTCTTTCTATGTTCAGAATATCCTCCCACCAACATTATCTCACACGGTTACCCTTTTTGTGGCAAGAGAAGCTAAAATATACTCATTTACCATGAATTCCAAATCTACACAGTACAATTTTATTACCCAAAACTCTTACATTGAGTTTTAGGTCCCTACACCTGTTCACCCTGCCTATCTGCCCCTGTGTGTCCTCTGACCTTCACTCCCCATCCCCCTACCCCACAGGCTTTTCTTCACTCAGTTTTTCTCCACCCTTCCTTCTGTCGGGTGGCAAGGGAGAGACCAGGGTGATCTTGGGGGTACTCTGTCAAGCTTACATCTTCTGGTCCCAACCTTGATGACAAAGAAGGTGAGACTGGGCCAGCCCAGGCCAGCTCAGCCACTCCTTCCCAAGACCTCAGTGCATTTTATGAGTCTATGTTCTTTAGAGCCCTGGCAGCAGGAGAAGCAGGAAGGAGGTTGGCTCAGCCCACAAAAGGAAGGGGGGTGCTGAATCACCCCTGGTCACCAGGTGAGTGAGAGCCAGGTCTATGTGCCCCATTTTACAGAAGGAAACACTGAAACTCAGACAGGCAACTCGGCTCACCCATGAGCCTGGCCTCTGGAAAGGACAGACTTGGAAGGAAGACACCCATCAGTGATGAGTGCCAAGGAGAGTCCTGGCAAAGCCCACTGGTGGGGCTCAGGGAGGAGGAGGACCAGGACACAGGTGAGAAGGTCAGGAGGCAGTGGTGTCCACCAAAGGACGGATAGGTGCAGGATGCAGAGGCCAGTGGTGCCTGGAGTCAGGCAGCACGAGGGGCCTGTCACTTTATTTATTTATTTATTTATTTATTAATCATTTTAGTATTTATTTGAAAGATGAAAGACAAGGAAAATATCACTCAAACTCCAAAAACAAATCTTGCCCCTTTGCTAAATGTAAAGTGAATGTTGAGACTTTTGCTATACAGTGACAATGAACTTGTCCAAAAAAAAAAAAAAAAAATGAAAGCAAATTTCTCCAAATGGTGCTAATTTATTATTTACAAAAATGTTCTTGCCTGCCATGAGTATTTGAGAAAAAAACTTTTACACCCAGGAACATTTATGAAATACCTTTAAGACTTACCCTAAAAAATAAGTTTCCCTACCCTCCACAATGCAACCCCCCAAAAGTTACAGAATGGATTAAAAAAGCACACTAATATGCCAGCGTATGCCACATCTATGCGTACACACATATACACACCCAGTGTTGTGCTAGATCAACCTAATCTAATCTTTAAGGTCAACAGCCTTGGTGACAAAGAAGATAAGGCATATGGCTTTGGTAAAGTTTGCACCTAAATATCACAAATGCTTAATTCTTTTGCTAGCTAACCTGAGTCAGAATATCTCACAGCAACCTCGAACTCCTGGGCTTGAGCAGTCCTCTTGCCTCAGCCTCCTGAGTAACTGACACTACAGGTGCCTACCACAACCCCTGACTAGTTTTTATTTTATTTTATTATTATTATTATTATTTTTTTTTTTTTTGCAGTTTTTGGCCAGGGCTGGGTTCGAACCCACCACCTCTGGTGTATGGGGCCAGTGCCCTACTCCTTTGATCCATAGGCACCACCTGAGAATATATATTTCTTAGATAGCTAAAAGGGTATAAACAGAATTAGGGGTGGGAGTAAACACTATAGCAGACACCACCAAGGTACCTTAGATTTTATGTAAAGGTCTGTAAACCATTTGATGATTTACCTAACAATTATTTATTCTATACAAGTCTGTGACCATATATATACTATCTTAAGTGAGTTATTGTTCTGGTCCAAGAAATTGGAAATAAAAGCAAAAGATTTGTATTCAGGTACAGATCTGGAATGTACTAACTAGAAAACCACCAAAATAATGCAATATTAAAATAGAAAAAAAAATTTTTTTTTTTTGCAGTTTTTGCCTAGGGCTGGGTTTGAACCCATCACCTCCGGCATATGGGGCTAGCGCCCTAGTCCTTTGAGTCACAGGCACCACCCCAAAATAGAAAATTTTTGTGTGTAAGAGATAGTCAACTCAGACTGCATCTGAAGAGGATTTTAAAATTTTAACCTGTAGACCAAGAACATACCCATGAATAAAGGCAGTAGCAAAGTTGATTCTTGAAATAAGACAATTAAATTTTTAATTACGGATAAGTTTGACTGAGGATTATGTAAGAACTATACTTAAAAGCAACCACTATGGTTGTTGTAAATATGCCTTCCATTAAGATAAAAAGTTTAAGGCTCATGTATTTTGGAGGGATACCCTAAAGATATTTTCTTACAATATGCATCTACGTATATGCTACTGGAAAATTGAAAATAAAATACATCTTGTTAAATATATTAATTTTCAATTAAGAAAGAAAAAAACAAAAATATTTTAACCACATTTTTTCCTCTTTCTCAATACTGGTTTGTTAAGAACTTTTGTCTCCCCAAAAGATAGGTGCAAATTGATAAATCTAAACATAAACATAAAAAAACATTAAAAAAAATTGATTTTTGTTTTGGTGAAAAGCTTCTTCTTCTTTTTTTTTTTTTTTTTTTTTTTTTTTGAAAAGCTTCTTTTTAAATGGCATCCCCTAAGTGAAATATGAGCAGTTTTGATGGGTATCAAAAATAAGTCCAGCAGTGGCACTTGCGCCGGCCCCATATGCAGGAGGTGGCGGGTTCAAACTCAGCCCCGGCCAAAAACTGCAAAAAAAAAAAGTCCAGAACAGAAATTACTGAAAAGGAAATAGTTATAGCAGCCCAAAGGCAGCCAAAAAAACCCAGTTGAAAGTCATCAAGCAAAGCATGGCCCAGAATAATGCCAAAAACAAAACAGATGTGCAATAAGGGAAATTCCTTAGAACAATGGATATACCAAACACTTTTGTTTGACTTTTAATTACAATAATGGAAGCAGCCTAAAAGAGTGCTGAAGTCCACCATCTTTTAAAGAGATTTGTTTTACCCATCTTTAGTTAGGTCCTGGCAATCCTGTTTCCTACCTCAATTTACTTTCTTTTTTTTTTTTTTTTTTTTTTTTTTAATAATTTAAAAAAACCATTTTATTTTATACCTCAATTTACTTTCTAGACCTTCTTTCAAAAAAGAAGTACCCCAAGTGGCCTACCTTGCTAGAGCAGGAGGGAGAACTTGAGAAAGGTGAGGTACCACATAGTATCCTGTTAGTTACACCTAAATACAGCCATTAAGGGCCTGTCACTTTATATGTCAGGGAAGTGATGACCAACGTGACAGACCCTGTAAGGAACACAGGGGAGCACCCCACCCAGAAGTCAGCTGGGTGCTGGGGGCAGAAAAGGCCAGGACAGTGCAAGCCTCAGGAGGCACATGGCGCCGTGTGGGCCCTTAATAGACATCTTCCACTCGTGTATAAACAGCATGGCCCTGTCTTTGCCCTGGCGGCAGCCCTGCCCTACAAGTCCACTGCCTGCTGCTCCCTAGTCAGTGCCCCTATGGGACCTCGCAGGCCAACGGCAGCTCCGGCTCTTCCTTGCGTCCAGCATCTATTTCCTACCTCCAACATCCTGGAGGTGACAGCTGCAGTGGAAGCCAGGCTGGCAGTCAACACAAAGGTGGGTCCCTAGGGCAGCTCCCCTGGTGGGGAGCCAGAGGCAGCTGGGTAGGGCTTCCTTTAGGCAGGGGCCAGGGCTGCCTCAGGTGTCCTTCCCACTCCGGGCCAGGCTAGGTGGAGCTGTCTCACCTCCCACCAGCCTGCCTCCCAGATGCTCTGGCATGGCACACCCTTCCCACACAGAAGGGCCAAAAATCAAAGGGTCCTCTCACCAGAGGCCACCAGTGTGAGGGCACTACACTGGACACTGATGTCACTTCCAGCCTGGCACAGGAACCAGCCTGATGTTTGCCCCAGCAGGAAGGAAAAGTTAGCAGGCTGCCTGTGGAGTGGCCTCTGCTGCATGCAAACATGCCTGTGCTTCCTGACCAGCTTGCTGGTGATGGGCAGCCCCACCTGAGGACACTGGGCAGGATATCTCTACCTGGGGCCTGGCCTTGTGTCCTGAAGGGTGAAGTCAGCCAGAAGCTGGGACACTAGCTCTGGCAGAGTGGAAGAAGGTAGCCAAGGTATGACTGGAAGGTTTTAAATCCCTCTTCCCCCAAAAGTTCTTGTTATAAAACGCCTATTGAACTTGGAGGCTTAGCTGAGACTCCTGCCTCCTTCAGGCAGCCTTCCCAAGTACCCGCTCCACCTGTGTCTGGGCTCCTGCCCTACCTGCAGTGTATACTGCACATTTCACATTTGGTTTTATTCTCATGTAGTATATTTCAGGTTGCTAGACTTCGCCAATAAAAATATAATTAAATTTGAATTTCAGAAAAAAAGAATACTTTTAAAAATATAAGTATGTCCTATGCAAAATGTATCTACTTACAGTCTTTCAGTCTTGTCTGTTTTACTGCAAGGGAAGTAAGTTCCTTCCGAGCAAGAACTGTCACTTAGAAGATTATAGATTCAAGGACCCCCTGGACCTTCAACCTGGTGGTCTAAACATTCTTACACGGGCTGGGCGCGGTGGCTCATGCCTATAATCCTAGCACTCTGGAGGCTGAGGTGGGCAGATTGCTTGAACTCACAGGTTTGGGTTGGAGACCAACCTGAGCAAGAGCAAGACCCCGTCTCTAAAAATAGCTGGGAGTGGTTACATGCCAGCCACATACACCGAGGGTGGAGGGTTTGATCTTCGGCCTGGGCCCCCTAAACAACAATGACAACTGCAACAAAAAAATAGCTGGGCACTGTGGCAGGCGCCTGTCTTCTCAGCTATTTGGGAGGCTGAGGCAAGAGAATCACTTAAGCCCAAGAGTTTGAGGTTGCTGTGAGCTGTGATGCTAAGGCACTCAACCCCAGGGCAACTGAGTGAGACTCTGTCTCAAAAAATAAATAAATATTCTCATAGATTAAGAAAAACCACCATACTTAGTTTCCCCCTGGCCACCTCTGAAAAGCTTTCCTTCAATCCTTTTCATAACCCCAGGGCAGGTCCTTTTATTATCTTTGTTTTGCAGCTGAGGTCCAGGGGTTGGGTGGCAGCCAGTTAGCATAGGCCTCGGAACTCTCCATGGGGCAGAAGATCCTAGGCTCTTCTCCTCAAAGCTATCTCCACTCTCTCTGTGTTCTTGGGGCGTGCATGGCAAAGAATGGATTGGGGGGGGAGGGGCATAGTCTCATGTAGGTCAGGCAACACTTCCTGGCTCCCACCAAACCTGTTAAGATCAGGACGGAATGAAGAAGGGAGGTTGGAGCTGAACACAGTGGGGTTTGACATCAGACTTTGCCACTTTCTAGCTGCTGTGAGGCCTGGGGCGACTTCCTTGTCCTCCCAGAGCTTTAGCTTTCACTTTTATAGAGCTGCAACCTAGAACCCTGAGCACTGCTGTGGAGATCAAATAAGATAAAGCAGGCAGGCAGGGCAATCAGGTAAGGTAAAGCAGACCGAGTGGTGGCTCACGCCTATAATCCCAGCACTCTGAGAGGCCAAGCAGGGTGGACTGCCTGAGCTCAGGAGTTTGAGATCAGCCTGAGCAAAATCGAGACCCTGTCTCTACTAAAAATAGAAAAAAAACGAGGCAAGAGGATCCTTTGAGCCCAAGAGTTGGAGGTTGCTGTGAGCTATGACACCACGCACTCTACCCAGGGTGACAGCTTGAGGCTCTGTCTCAAAGAAAAAAATGGCTCATGCCTGTAATCCCAGCACTGTGGGAGGCTGAGGAGGGAGAATTGCTTGAGCTCAGAAATTTGAGACTTGCCTGAATGAGAGTGAGACCCTGACTCTTAAAAAAATGGAAATACCCAGGCGGCGCCTGTGCTCAGTGAACAGGGTGCCAGCCCCATATGCCAAGGGTGGCGGGTTCAAACCCAGCCCCGGCCAGACTGCAACAAAAAAATAGCCGGGCATTATGGCGGGCGCCTGTAGTCCCAGCTACTCGGGAGGCTGAGGCAAGAGAATCACCTAAGCCCAAGAGCTGGAGGTTGCTGTGAGTTGTGATGCCATGGCACTCTACCAAAGGGCCATAAAGTGAGACTCTGTCTCTATTAAAAAAAAAAAAAAAAGGAAAAACCCAGCCAGGCGCCTCAGCGAGCACCTGTAATCCCAGGGGCTTCTGGAGGCTGAGGCAGCAGGATGCCCACAGCCTGAGTCTGAGGTTGCAGTGAGCAATGACGCCATTGCATTCTGCTCAGGGTATAGGGTGGGTCTCTGTCTCAACAACAACAACAAAAGCAAAGAAATAAAAATAAGCAAGGAAATAAAAAAAAAGATAAAGTGCAGACTTTGGCTTGGTGCCGGTTGCTCAGTGGGTAGGGCACCAGCCGCATACACGGAGGCAGGTGGGTCTGAACCCAGCCTGGGCCTGCTAAACAATGACAACTGCAACAACAACAACACAGCCGAGAGTTGTGGCGGGCAACTACTTGGGAGCTAAGGCAAGAGAATGGCTTAAGCCCAAGAGTTAGAGGTTGCTGTGAGCTGTGACACCACAGCACTCTACGAAGGGTGACAAAGTGAGACTCTGTCTCTTAAAAAAAAAAAAAGCTCAGACTTTATCAACTTGCAGTCTACACTGACACATGGGCGCTTGGGGACACTTGGTGACTGCTGCCTTCCTGCTCTGGCCAGAGGACTGTGCATGGCCCTGCAGGTAGCAGCCTGTCCTGTCCCCCCTCTCATGCTCTGGTGCTCTCTAATCCCTGTTTCCATGGCCCGCCACTCCCACACCCAGGAGCTGCTGGCCCATGGGCTCCCCAGTCCTGTGGCCACGGTCACTCACTAGCCCATACCTACCACTACCTCCGCAGCTGGTACTGGCTGGACTTGAGTGTGATGTTCATGGTGAAGGAGGCCAGGTCATGGGTCTTCACCATCTTTTCTTTTTTTTTTTTTTTTTTTTTTTCGTGAGCAAATATTTTAATTAAACATGAAGGAGGAAAAAAAAAACATACTTTGGAAAGCATACAGAAAAAGGTAGTTAATGTTGGGTCACTTATACAACGGAACCTCAGGGAGTCTAACAAAAATGCACCTTCGGTCAACT
>CAUYPK010061355.1:0-70319 GCA_963574355.1 Loris lydekkerianus
GATTGGGCTGGTCATTATGGAGGATAGGTCTGAGAATATCCTGAAGAGCTGGTTTGGTTATGGCAAATTTCTTCAACATATGAATGTCATTAAAGTATTTAATTTCTCCATCATAAATGAAACTCAGTTTAGCTGGATACAACATCCGGGGTTGAACGTTATTTTACTTTAGGAGATTAAAAGTCAATGACCACCCTCTTCTGGCTTGAAAAGTTTCAGCAGAGAGTTCTGCAGGCATTCTAATATCGTTCCCTTTGTAGGTAATGAATTTCTTATGTCTGGCTGCTTTCAGAATTTTTTCCTTCATATTAATTTTAGTGAGTTAATTATGCCTGGGTGATGTTTACTCGGACTGAGTCATGCTGGGGTTCTGAAACTGTCTGCTATCTGAATTTCAGAATCTCTTGGCATGTCTGAAAAATTCTTTCATAATTTCATGGAGAAGGGCCTCTGTGCCTTGCGAGGCCACTTCATCACTTTCAGGGATTCTAATGAAGCAGATATTAGCCTTCTTCAAGTTATCCCAGAGCTTGCTGAGAAAATGATCCATTTTTGTTCTCCATTTCTCTTCCTATTTGAGAGTTTGGGAGAGTTCAAAGGCTTTGTCTTCAGTGTCAGAAATCCTTTCTTCTGCTTGTTCCACTCTGTTACTGAGGGCTTGACCTGTATTTTTCAGATCTTTGAGGACTGCAAATTCTTGCTTCAGTGTGTCAAAATCTTTGGTGGTTTTGTCTTTAAATTCATTAAATTCTTGAGACAACTTTTGAATTTCTCCTCAAATTTCTAATTCCGACTTTTGAATTTTTCCTCGAATTTCTAATTCCAACTTTTGAATTGCTCCTTGAATTCCTAATTCCAAATTTTCCTCCATTCTGTTAATCTTGTTTGTGATACAAATTCTGAATTCGATTTCTGACATCTTGGCCAGCTGTTTATGAATGGGATCTTTAGTTACATCTGCCATATATTTTCTTGGGGGTGTTGATCTATTCTGGTTATTCATGTTACCAGAGTTTTTCCGCTGATTCCACCCCATGATTGTTTTACACCATTTGATTTTTTCCCCTGGAGCTTTGTCGAGGACCTGTACAGTGTTATGGCCTGAAAACCTGGGGCCCTTTTTGGTGTGATGGGTCTAAGTTGCTCTGTCTTGTTTTCAGCTGGTCTCTGTTCAACCCTAGTGAAACAGTTACTCTGGGTTGAAGTCTCAGCTGTGGAGAAATACCAGCAATTAAGTCACTCCGCCCCCCACAGGCAACAATTGGAAAAGGAAAATCAAACCTTCCTACAACCACACACCCAGGGCACCACTTGAATAGTCCTCTGGCAATTGGCTCAGTTCAAAAGGTCCATATCAATTGTCTCAGTCAGCACCTGTCTCAGGTGGGAGAGTTTAAAAGGTCTCTGGCAACTGGATCACAGGGGTGTGGTGATAACTCAGATATGACTTGCTCCGGTGCTCCGTGAAGTCAGGAGGACCCACCCAGCAAATAGATTAGTCTGGGAAGTTTGATGCCTCCTTCCCCACCTTGTACCTCTGTCACACCCAGTCACTGATAGCCCGGCAGTTGCCTGTAGTGAACACATCCTCCAGGGGTTTGCATCTGCCTGAATCACAAGGAAATTTATTTCTGCTCAGCCAGGCTGCTGTGCTCAGCCAGGCTGCTGTGCTCTGCCTCTATCTAGCAGGGGGAGGTGAGGCCTGACAACCTCGGAGCTTGATGGAGGCTGGGGGCTGTTCACTCAGTTCCAACCCCACCCCTGATTGCTGACAGAATGGAACAGAACAACTTTGTGGGAATTTGTTTCTATCCCTGCTAAATTCCCCTGCAGAAGAGAAGCTGTTTTGAGTTCCCAGAGCCTGCACCTCTGGCCCTGTCTTTGCTCCTGCAGGTTTGTGTTTGGTTAGCTGTCATTTTTGTATTTGTTTAGCCTCTTGCCTTTCTTTGTCTATAGGCTGACGATCCCCTGAGGGCCAGGAACGTCTTAGGCTCAGTAAAGCGTTTCTCTGGGTTAGCCTCGCCCTGGGAATTTCCTGGCTCTGTGTGTGCATTTTCTATTCCCTGCACTCCACCCAGGCTGGCACCTCAGGCAAACCCTTTCCTCATGGGGCCTGTGTTTCCATCCCAGATCAGTTCCGCAGTGGATGCCACCTGAGAAAATGCCCGGCCTCCTCTGGTTGCCCAGGGAGACAGGGGGTGTGGCTTCGGATTATCCGGGAGTGAGCCCTATTGTTGCCAAAAGATGGGTTCTGCTCTGTGCCTCAGGGCACTGCTGCTCCGGTGTGGTTTCCTCTCAACTGACCGTCCTCTCCTCACTCCCGTGCCGCAGAATCAGCACTGAACAGCTGCAGTCTAGGCCCTATCCACATCCCTTTAGAAATTACCCAAGAATATGGACTCCTGGGGGACGGGCCTCCAGACCTCAGAGTGAGAGTGAAGGGGAGTGCTGGGAGCTCAGAATTGCAGGTAGAGAATATATACAGTTTTATACTGTTTTATGCCTGGCAGGAGAATGCTGTGGTACCCTAGTAGGGGAGGTGGGTCCAGTTTTTAGAGGGTCTAAACTACCGTGGAGTGTAGTGGGAGGAACTTTGAACTCTGTTCGTTTGTTTGTGGGGCACTCCGAGCAGTTCTCATGGGGCAGGGGACTCCCGTCCAATTGGTGATGAATTTTGGACCTTTTGTTTGTATCCTTGGGGTCACAGCTCACCTCAGCGTGGTTGATGTGCATTCTTCAACCTTCTCTCTTGGTGCAGCTCTAACCCACCAGGTTACTTGCTAAATTTCTGTCCTTTAACTCTCCTTCTGGATGGGAGCCTCTGTGGAAAGGTGGCTTCAGTTGGCCATCTTGTCTCCGCCCCTCAAACCAAATACTTTTATACTTCATTGCTAAAGCATGCTCAAAGAAAACAGTAACAAGTAAGCAACCAGCGACTTGAAATGTTTCCCATCCTAAAAGAGTTTTTATTCTGGTTTCACGGTCAATTACAGGTACCTACAACAGACTATAGACAAAAATAATTAGGAAGGGTTCAATAAAAATATCCAGAAAATAATAAAATAGGGGATGTTCAGTCTTGCAGACCTCTGACAAGTTATCAAGTCTTAATTTCAGTCCTAACATTGAGCAATAGAATCCCTAATTCAGATGGAATGATCAATTTAAAACAAGACCGCAGGCTCCAATCCTAACTATGCTGACTTCTAAAAAATCTGAAAATCTTATGACAGTAATCTGGGAGGTTAAAACTTGAAGACTGAATATAGTTTTGTAAGGACAGTGGAAAAAATGAGATAAAGAATAGTCTGGAAAAATCAAACCGATATGCTCAAATAGTTAGGAAAGCCAGGTGGGGGATCACAGGGGAGATGAACCTTGCTGCACACAGGGCAGGGTCAGATGGCACGAAGGATGGCCTGACCTCAGCAGGGGGGCTAGTTCCACAGCATTAAGGGCTGAGGTCAGGACAGTCCTGGAGGAATGCTGGCTCTCTCAAACATAGCTACCACTAGACTAAGGTTTCTCAGGGACCCTTAGCCCTCTGCTGTGTGGGTGTTCAATGATGACAGAGAGGGACAGCTTGAGGGGGAGGTGCTGTAACAATGGTATGGCAGACTGAGGCCTAGACCCTATACCCCTGGTCAGGGGCTGTGTCTGGGGTGGAGGTCAGTATTACTTAAAGGCATGAGGGGTTTTTGTTGTGATGAGATCTAAACTGGCCCCCTAAACTAAGGGATGATCTCATGTGCACTATTCCTGAAAGAGACTTCAGGATGTTCCAGAGATAAATGATGCCTCTCCCCCGCTAGACTTAGGGTGGGTCTTGGGGTAGGACTCGTGGGACCTGGTGTCATGGGAAGAGACATCCGAGTCCGAGGACACCGGCTCTTGGAGAGGTGGCTTCTTGGCAGGCCTCTTTTTCTTCCTTCTGGGGTTCTCCTGTCTCTGATCTCTCGAATCGTCAGTATCAACTTCCTTCAGTGGCCATGGCAGTAAAGCAGAGCTTTTTTTCTCCATGTTCTCTCTAGACAAAGAGCAAGAGATCAGGGTTACCCGAGTCCTGACAGCTGCTGTGTCTACAGAGATGCCAAGCCAGCCCCATGCATGTTTCTTAGCTCTCCGTCCAGATCCTTCTTCCCATGGAAAGGAGGCTCAGGATTCCTGTGGGGCCCATGCTCTAGGTGGGGCCTAACCCTACTCAGCTCATCCCCACAGGCCTTGGTGACTGGGAGCCTCATGTGGCATGGAGAACCTAACCATCTGGACCCTGTCCTGACCAGGTCAGTGAAGGAACAGCCCAGAAACCCCTGGGAATGCCCCAGCATGGACCCCTGCCCACTGTAAGGGGTTCAGCTTGGCCCACTCACAGTTCAGTTTGCCTCTGAACCAGAGACGGCTTCCATACCCCAGGTTTCCCTAGTGACTTCCAGGCATACTATCAGAAACATAGTCCCACATGCCACAAATGATATGATTTGCATACATTAATTGAAAAACCGTAGGTAGGCCTAGGAAGTCATGGAACTGGATTACTATTTAGAAAAGGCACTGCACAAAGCTTATTTATCCAGAAGTGTGTCCTTCAAGGAAGACATCTTGGGAACACCATGGCCTCATTCCAGCCATGCCACTGTGGCTCCAAGTTTTTCTGAGCCTTCAGGGTAAGTTGAGGACACCAGCTACCTGGTGATAAACCTTATTTTGTTTCCATAAAAAGTATCGATTACTTTGATCACCCTGCCTTTGCTATGAATACCTTTTTGCTGTGTTTTATTTTTACTCTGAATAACTTATCACCTTTGCTGCAGAAGATTTTTCTAGAAGGTGTTAGGAAACATGTAATAAGCTAGAAAAAGGATTTTTAGTTACTTCCAAATAGATAATGCCATCATTCAAATCCCTCATCAAAAGATCAAAATTTACCACATGTGATAATTTTCAAAGACTAGCTCTAAGACTCAAGAGAGAATTCCCAAGAAAGACTAAAAAATTGGCCCAAGCACTATCAGTAACATTGGAAAAACCCTTTCTGAGAAGCCACATGCAAAATTATCTTTTAGTATGAGGCCAGCATTTGTGTGGATCTATCAGTTCTGTGATAGAAGGCTCTTAGAGTCATCCTGAAATCACACTGAAAGGTTGTATCCCCTCCACTGCCCGCTCTGTGAAATCTACACTACCCTCAGCCATCTCTGAAATTGCTACCTCCCTTTAATCAACACATTCTATGTCCCTTTCCCAGGGTGTCTATTTCTCATGTAGATTGACTGAAGTCTAGTCTCTGACCTATAACCTCTCAGAAAGAAGAACAGGAAGGGGCAGAGAAAAGTAGAGAGTTTTTCAGGTATACTACAAGCCCCAGAAGAGAAGATAGAAGCTATGTGACTAGTGCCCTAGCTGTGGGCCAGAGCCCTTGGAAGGAGCCAGGAAGAAAAGTGAGAGAGACCAGGAAGCAGTGTGGGCCAGCCCTCAGCAGGGCACTGGTCACAGAGCTTATGGGCCACCTGCATAATGGAATTCAAGGCTGGCAGCAGTGAAACGAGGTGTTGTCACTCAAGGTCACAAAAAATATAGTGTTAAATGAAAAAGGGTCACAACAGAATGCATATTGTGTTTTCATCTTTGTTATGAAGGCTATGGAAACCTTTGCATCACACTGTTCACAGCCATCCCTGGGAAATGGATTCCAGCAGAACTGTCATGCTTCCAGGCTAAAAAAACCTTTTTGCAGCTATTATACATAATGAGGGGAAACAGTAAAGCTTTTTGCTTCAAGGAAAAATAAGAATCAACACAGCAGGGAAAGCACTCTAGAAGGATATATACCAAAATATAAATAATGATTACTTTTGAAATGTGCGACTATGAATGGTTTTTTTTTTTTGGCTTTCTTTTAACATATAAATTATGTTAACTATGTATTGCTTTTGGATGAAGAAAAGGACAATGTTTTAATAATTAGAACAAAAAGCAGGCAGGGACAATAGGACATTGTGAATTTTAATGATTAGAACAAAACCAACATCTTTTCTGAGTGAGACTCTTCCTTAACCTATCCGTCTCTCCATTTAGAGAACATACATGTGGTTTCTCCCATGTGATCGTCTCAATAACTCCAAGAAGCAAATGACAGGGAATCTCCCCCGCATTTGGCATCCTCTCTTCCCAGCAGGGCAGGGGACTCACAGACCATGTTCTCCCCAGGCTGCCTCCCTGGGGTCCTGTTCACATCAGTGGGCTGTTGTCTCTGGCTGCCTCAGGGGAAGGCACATTGGGGGGCTGATGGTCCAGCTTCCGATTTTCTCCAGGAGAGAGACGTGCCTCTCCCAGGTGTCACTCAGCCATCCAGAGAGGAGGCCACTGGCAGACCTGACCAGAATTCATACACCTGGTGCCACATGACCAGCTAGAAATCCTTTCCAGCAGAGTGGAGGTCCTCCCTCCATTCTTGACAGGACAAGGCGTGGGCAAGTTACTGTCAAGGCTTCTCCTTGAGAAGGCTCTTTACAGGGACTAGGGCTTCTTAAAAAGAAATTAATAACTTTCAAATGCGATCATGGGAAAGCCAACTAGGACTAATTATTTTCTGTGTGCTCCAGACAAACCAGCAGGCATCTGAAGGACGCTGTTGGGTACGGAGACCCTGGAGGCAAGGAATGTTCCTCTCTGGCTTTCTGGTTGCTGTCGTGTGGTCGTGGGCAGCACCATGGGTGTGTCTGCAGGAGGAGAGACCCTTCCAGGGCTCACGTGTAGCTTATCTCGGTCTAGGTCAGCTCCCAATTTCTATTACAATAAAATATTAACCTCCTGTTATCTCTTTCTTGAGCCGTTTGGTAACTTTCCATAAAGCCACGTGGATTTAGGAGTCTGTCCCAATGGAAATGATTTCCATTTTCTTTAACACTTCTCCCTGTAGTGTTGTGGCCTCACATTGCCTTCCTGACAGCAGAGAAATTAAGTCATTGATGGAAACCTCAAGATTCAGTGCTGCCTCTGACATGACATTAGATGGATCACTTCCCTTAATCTTGCCTGGTCACTCCTGACAGTTGTTCCCTTAGAGGCAGCTGTGCCTTTGAAATCATTAAGCCTTGGTATGTCATTAGCTTCCTCTGGTTGGATCAGGAGTCCCTTTCCTGTGCTGCAGCAATAAACCCTGTCTGTGAGTGTCCTCTGTTACCAAGAAGGACAAATGCCATTGCCTACTATTCAAAATTGCATGCTGTGGTGCCCTGCAACTTGGGACAAGGGAACACAAGGAGTTATAGAGATTACCCAACCCTTGGGACCAGTGGTAACAATTTGAGTGGCAACAGTTTTTCTCTCACCGGTCTCTTTATTTTCTGCGCCTTCATCAATTGTTAAAATTCAGAGGTCCCTGGTCCTCTGTCAGACATCCATTCAGTGCCTGCCCCATAGGTCCTTCTGTTCTTTATGTTCTAAGGCAGGCTTTCTGACAGAGAGACACTTGGGACAGAATAGAAATGAGGCCTCAAGGAGCCAGCAAGAACCCGGGCGAGCCACCAGTGCTTTATCATGTGAACAAGGTGGGTTTTGACCCCAGAGAGAGCTCAATGGGTGCTCAGCACTTTCTCCCCAGAAGAGGAACCAGCCTCTTCTGAAAAGTCAGTAAGTCCCAGTACCTGGCTCCCCCTCGAAATACGCACACATTTATCATGTGTTTATCAAATTATTCAATCAAATCTGTAGCCTAAAATAATTCATAGGCACCTAATTTAACTCTTTTTTGGTATGAGACTGAGCAAAAGAAAGCCATTTGGCAGGTCCCTTCCAGGTATGCTGATGGAGAATGTGGCTGGCTGGAGGTCATGGCCATGGCAGCACTCCCTTTCCCCTTCCCTGAGTGGGTCTGGGCCGAGCAGCAGAGCAAGGTGCACAGGTGGGACGGGGAAGCATGGTAGGTCTCACATCAGGTGTACACATGCCACCTACCCTGCTCCTGCCCTTACCCCCACTATCAGGAGGCATTCCCCTGTGAAATTATCATGAGCTTGGTCAACATCAGTCATTCCAGAGTGAAATAAAAAAAGCAGTTGAGCAATATCTGCTTACTTCATGTAAAGGCTTTTCCTTCCTTAACAGAGATAGGTTAAGGAAGAGTCTCACTCAGAAAAGATGTTCTGGATGCCATGGAATGTAGGAAAAAGCTCAGAGGCACTACTGCAGGGAGGAGAAAGAACGAACAATCACTTCTCTCCATCTGACACACACTCTTAGGAGATACACATCTTGGCTGTGGTGTCAGAGAATCCAGTCATTGTGCCGCAAAGGAAAGAGAAAATCGGCATCAGCCTCACTCATTTCACATGGCAAATATGGGAGCACCAAAATTCCCTCCTCTCAGAACCAGTCATTTGGAATTCAGTAATATGGATAATATGTTTTGCAAGCCAACCCTGTTAAAAGTCTTCAAAATTGTTCAAGTGTTCAATTCTGAGTTGAAAATAAAAATTAGCCTTCACTTTGGCCATGCTAGATCAATTTTGAACCCTTCACCTTCCAAACCCTTTCCCTCCTGTCTTTCACTGTGACCATCTTTAGTTAGGAGCCAGGAGAGGGACCCATAGGAAACTCCCCCAGTCACCCACAACTGAAGACCCCAGGAAGGAAGAGAAGGAGGGGCTCGAGCTGGTCATACAACTCTGGTCCACCCAGCTGCTCAGACCAGGTATCCCTTGTCTTACCCCAAGTAGATGGTTGTAGTGGATTCAATATTTTAAGTTAAATTTAGTCAGATAATGTCCTGTTGGAGATGTAACGTATAGCACATTTTGTTAATAGCTTGTGAAGAAAGCCCCAGGAATTTTTTTAATAGCCTCACTTGGTACAATGGTGCAAAGACTTACTAAGGAACCGACCAAAGGGAGGTGCGTTTATAAAGTGAGTGAGAAAGCACTCCCGAGGAAAGGACCAGCCAGAAGGAAATCCCAGTGTAGATGCAAATAATACCTATACCTTTATTCTTGCGCTCAGTTCTGCTAGCTCTGATTTTAGAAACAGGTTAAGCTCTGAACTTAATGGATTGAATGTGATCTCTGCTTAGGACACTTTGACTCAGTCTCTTCCTCCCAGCGAGGCAACCAGAGCAAAAAACAGTGGGAATTACAGTGAGAGATGAGGGAGTCAATGAAAACTTCCACTGTGCAATCCCCTAGAAGAAAGAGTAGATAATAAGAAGCCCAGAGATTTAAAGAAGATGTGGAACAACATAGAATTACATTGTGTTTCTAAAATAGTGATTGATAACATTGAGTTTGGTGAAATGGGCAATACGTGGTACCTAGACACGTCTACTCGAATCCTTTGATAATGTACTATGCATAATGTATTATGCATTTGGGCATAATAGGTGCTAGGAAGGGGGTCTGCAGGGACCATTTTTTTTTTTTTAGCAGAATTTTGAGAGAGATTAATGTGCTCTTATTTTAAATGAAATATCACCCTCATCTAGACAAAGAATGAAGGATTATAGCATGCATTTCAATAATTGGATCTAAGGAAAGATTCTCTATGGAGCCATGCAACCCTCAAGGAGCATCGCTGGGCACCCACTAGCATGTGTTTGTCTGTTCATTGGTTCATTCTTCAAATATCATTGAACTGGACCCTGGCCACCAGGATTCAGAGGCAAATAGAACCCAGCCCAAGCTTTTAAGAACTTGTGTCTACATGGTCCATTTGCAAAGGACATTTTCTTTAATAAAAACCTCTACAGGATGTAGAGGGCCTCTGGGACATCACATAGTGATGATAATGCTTGAGTTCAATCTTGGGGTTCTCTAGGTGGCCAAGGGCACAGAAGAGCATTCCAGGGAGGGAGCACATAATCTGTGCAAAGGCACAGAGACAGCATGGTGTGGGGAAAGCTCACATGTTGTTTCGTGTGGGTAGTGTGCAGAAGGCCCTGGCACTTTTGTTGAAGGGTGGCTAAGAACAAGTGAGACAGGCCCAGGGAAGACCAACAGAGGGCTGAGCTGGGATAAGAAAGGACTGGGGCAGGGGGCACCAAAGGATTTTTAAATGGGGAAGTGGACAGAACAGATTCGCAGAAGAGGAAGGTTACTCTGCCCGGCCCTTGTGGGACCATTGCAGGAGGCAGCCGGAGGACATGAGAGTCCTTGCAAGTTAGATTCACCGTAACATGGAGACTTGTGGGGTGTGGTGAGTAAAGGACAAGGAGCACCAGAAATGACTATAGGATTTCTGATTGAACAACTCTGTGACTAGGGGTGAATGGGTGAATCGAAATGGGGAAGGCTGAGATGTGAGCAGGATGTGGGAAACTGTCATTTCAGTTTTAAATGTGTCAAATTTGTAATTCTGTGCACTCATATAGGTGGTTGGAAAGATCACTATTCTTGCCATGCACTGAACTCCTGCTTTATGCCAGGCAATGGCCGTTCCCAATCTTCACATTACCCTACTCTGCAGAGGAGAGGACAAGCTCAGAGACAAGCAACCTGCCCAGGGGCACAAAACTAAGGGAGGAATCTGAATCCAAGTCTTGGTTTCCAGTGCCCTTTCCCCATGGTTATCCACCATGGCTGAACACTGCAACAAGCTGGGGGCTTTAAAAAATCCATCACAGGCCCCATTCACAGTCAGTCTGTGATGGTGGCTGACAGTGTCTAAAATGACCATGAGAGCAAGCCTGGTCCATGTGGCAGAGCTCACTACTGATTCAGGCATGTGAGAGGTCCTGAGTGGCCTCTGTGGCAACAGTTTAAGCAGAGGGGTGAGGGTGGAAGCTGATGGCCAAGGCTGAGGGAGTGAATAGGCAGCAGAAGAGTGGAGACCTCAAGGCTATCCGACTGCACGTGGAGACTGGCAGTGAGGTGAAGGGAGCATGTCAGATCACACTGCAGAACCAATGGAGGTTTGTGTAACTTAGGAGTGTGTGTGTGTGTGTGTGTCTTCTAGTGCATGTGTGTAAATGGGGCAAGCAAACCCAGGGTTTTGCTGAGGTGAAGAGGAGCTGAGGAGAGAGGAGAGAAGAATCAGGTGGTACAAGGACCCGAGGTGGGGGTGACAGGTAGTGGACCATGCAGCCTTGGATTATGGACAGATGGAGGGAAACTCATCCTTTGAAATTAAGGAGGAAGACAGAGAGTTCCACAAGCCTGGAGGTGGGGGATAAGAAGTTAAGAGAGAAAATGCCTGATGGTTTCGTTTTTGAAGTAGAAGGTGAGTCCATTGTCATCAGGTTGGCACCTGAAGAAAGCCTGCAAATTCTCAGTGAAATTGGAGAAGGCTTCCTGGATCCCTTTTCCAACCTCTGCTCAAAATCCACCTTCATCTCTTTTTGTATGCTCTTGAGGCAATGGTTCCATGACTCCAAACTTGATGCCCCTTGTTGGCCCCATGGACTTGAGTTTTGTTTCCTTTTTAGGCTTTAAGTTTTCCCAATGACTTGGCTTTCATCTACCTTTCCAGCTCTTAACTAGCCTACTGTCCCAGATGAAAAGTTGTCTGCCCTGCTGCAGCCCCAAGAAACCACCACCCACCCACCAACCCAGCCTCCCATTTGCTCACCAGGGCGCAAATAAGCCAGGCCCAGGGCTTTACTCCCACCTCCCGATGAGGAGAGAGGCAGGGAGGTGACTGGTTCCAACTGGTACTAAATTAGACGGCCTTGAATCTTTACAAATAAAGAAGAACAATTCCTTCATATTCATGAAAAATTCATGAATGTTTTTCTGAAGAGCCAGTCAAATAATGTTGAATTTGAGACTAGAAACAGATGGATGAATAAACAGCAGGTAAAAGGCTGGATGTTGAAGGGATAATCATCATAGAACCACATTTTAGGTAGGAAGTCCTCCACCTCTGCTCTTCTTCCCTGGTAGTTAGAGGTCATGGATCTTAACTCAGAAACAGATCAAAGGAACAAAGATAACATTAATATTCAAGGGGTAAAAGTTGAGTCCACTTACACTTTTGGATCCTCTTGAATTGGGAGTGACCTTATGTGAGAGCAAGAGAGAGCGTACTTGTTTTGGCTGATCTTAATAAGTGCACTCCGAGGGCAAAATTCCTGTAATAATACCAAAAAGAGCTCAATTTAAATCAGAAATGGCCACAATTCAGACATAATTTTATTCCAGCTCAACCCTTTGTAATAGCTTCTAGTCACTGCCCTATTCAGGGTGACATATAAGAGAGCAGTTTAAATTCAGAGCCTCACTTGATAAGTATTTACTGAATAAAAGTCATTGTTGCATCCTCTCTGTCAATTCTTCATATTCTGGTCAGTTGCCAGCCAAGTTTACCCACATAAGACGCACATACTCAGGTGCACACGCACACCTTCATGTAACCACTTCTCTATCTTTTTTTATGGCCTTGACTGTCTCTTGCCTGGACACCTGTAACCACCAGCTTTTTGCTGAATGCCCAACCTTCAGCTTCATCATATTTTCCATCAGAACTGCCATGTCTTTCTCACTGGCCACACCACTCTACCACCTAGAGCCCCCTGCCCTGTGGGCAAATTCCCAGGCCCTTCCTTAGGCTCTGAGGCTTTCCCTTGGGATCCTGAGCCAACTGCCCTATCTCAACCTGCACCCTGGGGAATGCCTGAGGGGTCATCTATTAACACGCCCTTAGCTTGCTCCCCCACCCTTGCATAGTAGATGTCCCCAGAGCAGTGCCACACGTCAAGACCACTTCTGCAAGTTCTACTTTCCCGAATGCCCCTCTCCCATCATCTAGACAGTACCAGGAAGCTCTGTCTTCTCTAAGGAGCTTCTCTGAGTTTATAGCAAGACATCCCTTCTCATGTTCTCTTGGGCTGGACATGATGCTCCCATGGCCCCTGGCTCTGATGGTCTTCCCCTTATCCCCTTAACCCTAAATTTCTTTTACCATAGTCCTCTCTCCAATGGAATTGCCTCAAGCCACAACCAAGAATTTCCTGCATATTTTTATTCTATAGACTAGGTACAAGGGCACAGTGGTTTGGAGTACAGGCCATGGAGCCAGATTGTCTGGGTACAAACACCTGCTCAACTGCTTGCCAGGGGTGTGACTTTACCTCTCTCTGCTTCAATTTCCTCATCTGAATACGCAGATAACAAGAGTCCCTGCCTCACAGAGTACTGAGGATTCAACTGTCCTCTATGTGTAAAGCGCTTGGATTAGCATCAGCAGCACAAAGTAAGGGCTTAAGAAAGTTAGCCAGTGTGACGCTTCTTTTGGCTTACCAATCTATTCTGCTTGCTAGTCTGTTTTCCAGGCATGTTAAGTGGTCCATCAAGACAATGTCATTTTCCATTAGAAATGTCATTCATTCAAGTAATTTAAAAAACAACTGTGAGACCCCTCTCTTCATCAGGCTGTGCTGAGGGTGGGGGTGCCAAAGATGTGGCTCCTGCCTTTGAGGATTGGGAGTGTGGTGAGGGAGAGAACATGGGAAGGGGCAGTGAAGCTGGTGGGAGAACCCTGTGACAGTCAGACAGAGGCTTCAGGGTGACAGGAGCTTCCAATGGAAAGGAGATGGAGGGGGCAATCTGGAGGGGAAATCCCACTATCTTTTGGAAGGAGCAAGCCTTCCACTTGGTTGGAAGTCATGCTTACGGAGCAGGCTGGGGCCATGCAGGGCCTTGCTGGGATTCTCCTGGAGGGTGACAAGAAGGATGAGCATGTGTGTGGGGGGTGGGGTGGGGGCATCAAGCAGGTAAAGGTCATAATCAGATTTGTAAACTGATTTTTCTAAAAGTTTTAGTAAAAATAGACAAAGAAATATGTACTTGCGGAAGGATCTCTTATACAAAACACAGGAAGGGCAATTCATAAAGGAGAAGATGGGTAAATTTGACCATATTAAAATTTAAAACTTCCCTGTCAACAAAGATTCCAATGTTAGAAGATAAGTAACAGACCAAGAAAAGAATATTGGCTGCACATATCACCAAGAGTTACTATCCAGAAGATGCAGACGACCTCTTCATATCAATACAAGAGATAAAGAATCCAGTAGAAAATATCGATGCTTGACAAATATCTATCCAATGAGTGAATAAATCTAGAGGTGGTAGAGTTAACTGCACTCTCACTCATTGGTCATGGGTGACATTCAGGAGTGATGCTACTAACTATTGTGGCCACATTATTTCGTATATTTATTTTCTTTAAAATAAAAGCCTCACAATCACCTTGCAAGAGAGAGAGAGAGAGGGAAAATATTGATATATAAAATACCCATTTCATATGTGATAAAACTGAGGCTCAGAAAGGCGAAGCAACCTGCCCAGATCAGACAGTATTAAAGAGCTGAGTGAATGTTCAGAAATGCAAATGCAGGTCCTTTTTACTGTACGGCCCATGTTCTTACCACTCTGCCCCACTTCATATCTGTGCCCTCTTCTCTTCCTCTCTGCTACCTACTGTGGAGGTATGAGATGGGGAGCCGGGGGCGGTACCCCTAATAGAGGGACTGCAGCAGGAGGAGGGTGCTTGGAGAAAGATGATGCGCTGACTTTGACACAAGTGAGCTTGAGATACCTGTGCTCACCCGAGGACTCAGCTAGAAACTTGGGGTTGGAGCTCAGGGTGGGAGTTGGGGCTGCTACCTCTGGCATGGAGGAGGTGTCCAAAGATGGAGGCTCATCCTGAGAGACAGACCCTCAGGCAGAGAACAGGTCCGAGAGGGGCCTAGACAAGGCCAGATCTACAGGGCCAGCAGGGGAGCATGAGGCAAGGGGAGGAGGAGGAGGGGAAAGAGGGGAAGAGGAGAACAGACAGTGAGAGAGAGCAGAGCTGCAAGAGCCCTGAGTGAGCCTGCCACACTGTCAAAGGCAGAGCACAGACCCACCAGGAAAGCCAAATACCAGGGCGACCTGAGTGTGGGCTGGGTCTGTGTGGCGGAGGCAGGGGAGGGGTGGGGGTAGGGGTGGGGTTGGGGGAGACAGTGGGAGAAAGTCCTTTCCTCAATGAAAGTTTACGTACTCTCCGGTTGTTACACTTCAAAACAGTGTAGAACTTTTCTGCAGTCACATTCTGACTCGGAAGTGCTATGACAATGGCGGGGACATAGAAGTCGTATCCTTCAGGTATCACGATTTTGGCAAACACGTAATCTCCAACCTGTAGAGGACAGCACATTTCACAGCAAATGTTTTGCTTATGGATCATATAGATAAAGTCAACATAAAAGTATTAAAATACCCCCAGACAATTGGCAAGTACTAATGCTGAAATTCAAACACATTTTTTTCTTGGTTAAGAAACAATTCAAAAATTCTCTGGGCTCACTGGGCCACATCTGGAATTTGGGGGCCACTGTGAGGAAGCCCCATGTTAACAGGACTTTCAACAATTGACGAGGGTCCAGGGGACAGCCAACAAGATGGTGAGGGTTCTGGGAACTATATCCTACATACACTGGGTGAAGGCACTTAGGGTGTCAGCATGAAAAGATATGAACACTCAGACAGAGGAAAGGTGCAGATTTGTTTAATGATACTCCAAAAGACACACTCAGAATCCATAGGGAAAAGTGGGGAAGAGATAACTACAGCACAAACAGAATCCTGTGAAGGGGCACACAAAGGCTGCTGCGCCTTTGTTGATCGCCAGAGGACCAGTACACCACTGTGTGCTCTGGGTCTGATTCCTCCTCTGGTGTTTCTCCTCTGACTCACACTGTGCCAGGAACAGCAGCAGTGGCACCTTGGGAGGAGGTCCTCTGCTCCCTGGCCTTGGTGCTGGGATTAGGATAGTGGCAGAAGGATGGGCCAGACACAGCACAGCTTTTATGAATTATGAGCAGAGGAGAACACATTAGTCTGCCTCATCTGTGGAATGCATGTTTGGGGTAACTGCAATATGGCATCACAGCTAACATCACTGGCACAATGATATTTGTTATTACTTACAAATTTAATATAATAATATAATACAATACAATACAATATAATATCCCTTTGGAGTTCAAGTGTCAAGAGCATTTGCAGCTACAGCAACACCCTTCCCCCAGTCATCTGTCATCTTGTAATAGAAGAAGGGCCTCAAGGGGCAATGTAAGTAAGTCTGTGCAGCTGTGAGCTTTGCCACAGGGAGATGGCAGATCAGGTGTCATGAGCAAGGAAATTGCCAGGTGATGGATTCCAGGAACAGGGGCCACTGTTCCTCCTGCCCAAACACAAGCTTTCCTCAGGAGCCAACCTGGTTCAGGAAGAGCCAAATAGTAGATTTTCCATCATCCCCTGTCATTCAAAACTCTGTAGATGCTGAGAAAGGGCCCCTGGAATAGATCATGGAACAGGTACCTGGAGCAGAGGGCAGGGCATGGCGCCCCCCACAGGTGTGATGAATGAGGTGGACACAACCTTGGTTTCTCCATACCCGAAGCCCACTAGTGCCTGGGTGGGGCTCACACACTTCTTGACAACCCCTGGAGGGAACCAAAGAAAATATAAAATATAAAGACAAGTATTGTCTGTTCCCCTGTCAGCCACACTGAGTTCTAACATGTTTATCTAACATGCTCCTATTCAGATCAATGTGCCCCTTGATTTTTCTAGCAGATAATATCTGACATAGTGTGATGCCTACTGGACTGAACAACTCAAAGTGGTGAAGCACAGTGCCCTGGCCAGAGCTCCTGCTGAGACCGGAAGCCTAAAGGTACTTATTCAGCTGGCTTCCCTGGCATCTGTCCTGATAGGAACATTGCTCCTAGAAACAAAGGACCTCCTCCTGGACACCTCCTGTCATCTGATTTCCTTATTTACTTAAGGTCTATTTCCTTCCATGACACTTAATAGAAAATAGATGATGTTAAATTGGGGAAGTGGAAAGGAAATATGAACTCCTATCCAAATTAGTTATTCATCTAATGTTGGCTAAATAAAAAAGTAACAGCAGGCTGAGCACACCCTACAGCTTCCCTAAAATGTGTAGCCAAAAAGGAAAAAAAGAAAAAAGTTTGTTTTTTTAGTTATACTTAAGGAGTATATTGTATGTATATACACTAATATCATATTCATAATATAATCCTATATCATAATACTATGTAATTATTATAATAGATTATTATAGAAAAAGAAAATGCTTGTGTTAAGATTCGTTTTTTTGTTTTTTTTTTTTGTTTTGTTTTTGGCATTTATTGACTTGAAATTTATTTTCTCATTAGAAAGAAATTCTAAGCATTAACAGTGGATACATCCCCAGCAGTAACAACTGCTCAGAGACTCCCACTCTGAGACGGAAACGTGAGCGCAGATCCCCACTGGGCTCCCTGCATGTGTGTCTGGCACGCCTGCCCTGGCTGGCACACTTGACTCAGCAAAGTCCCATGTCCTTCTAGGTGGCAAGAAGCAGCTATTGGTTCTCCTCGTGATCCATGGCTCTTGTTTTAAACAGCCGAAAAGTAAAAATCTATTTTTTTTTTTTTTTTAAGCACACACACACCAGGGCTAGTTTTCCATTGTGTATTTTCTTATTGGACTAAAATGTTTAATTTGGTTTTTGAAATATTCTTTCCACATTATTCACACATTTTCTGCCATAAGCTGATATTACCCTTTTAAATCAGAAAAAACAAACACCTGTTTCGAGAAAAAATTTCTATTATGAAAACACTTAAGAGCCAACCCTAAGTGAGACTGAGGGGACTGACTGGTCACACCCCACATACTAGTGAGCCTTGCTCTCTCCTGTGGCTCCGGGGGAAGGCTCTGGGCTGTCCTGATGGCCACATTGCCCTTGTGACTTTCCCTAAGTTCTTAGACTTTGGGACTCAGCTGCATCCAGGGTTAAGCCTGCTAAGCGCTCTTTCAATGTTCTGCTAAGCTGAGAAGTCCTGATAGAGCCTAGGTGCCCCTCAAAGCCTAAACCATTTCATTTCTTTCTGTTACAGGAAAAAATACCTCTGCCAATCCTTGCTCTAAATCATTGGACTGGGACTTTCCTGGATGTTATGACAACTTCTTTTGAATCCCTTCAATTCCGTTTCCTTGTCTGTTCAGTCTCTGTAGATGCAGGTCTTTGTTCCTCTCCAGAAATGACTGTAGTTTTTTGTCTATCTTCACACCTTACCTCACTGGGTTTCCCTGTGGCTGTACTCGGAATGGAGGCCCCACAGCTGGCCTGTTCAGTCACTGCTGGACTTCTGTACTTGCTCCTTGTCATCTATGAAATTGTTACCACTTCTTAGGTCCCGATTCAAGATCACCTCCAAGGCTGGCACCCCTCACACTGTAGTGCATCACTGCCCTCAGTTCCAGAGAGGTAAAGCTGTGTCTCCTGGCTCTGAAGTTTCTCTGGCAACAGTGTGGGGACCTGGGCTGTGGAGAGTGGGAAGCCGGGGACCCCAGCCCCTTCCTGGGGATGAGTTGGCTCCTAACTAGTCCAGAGGGCTCTCCTGGACTCATCTGGGGACAGGGCCACACAGCAAAAATGATGCCAAGTGCTCATGGTCAGTGGTCTGATGAAATAGTGAGTAGATGGCTGAGTCAGTTCATTTGGTGAAAGATCCATGATTCTGATTCTTTTTGCTTCAAACATATTTTTTTCAGGCTGGAGACTGGATTTTTTTTTTTTTTTTTTTTTTTAACATTTGGTTCTAAGAACCTGTCAATATTCAAAGCTTGGCTTCAATTCCACCTCCTAAAAAAGGCTCTCGCCATGCTCCAGCCAGGACACCCCTCTGCCGACCCCACCTCCATTGCAGTCGCCCTGCACCCTGGTGATCCTGCTCTTTCCCCCCTCAGCCTCTGAGGCTTCCTCCCCAGCCCTCTGTGCTGACTTTTGCCTCTGACTTGCCGTGAAAGGCTCTCAACTGCTGTGCAAGGGAAAGCAGATCCTGCCACCCCCAAAAGAGGTCGGGAGTTGGTCATATGTATCTCCTCAGAGGAGCCCTCACACAGAATGACCGACAAAATATCCACGTGGAAAGACCGGGAAACGGTCACGAGGCAGAATTCAAATGATGAAAGCGTCAGCTTTCTGACCTTTCTTAAGTCATCGCACCCCAGAATGCGTTATGCTTCACCCTCTCCTTTTCTTCATTATCACGAAGAGGGTAGTGCAGAAATCTCTGAATTTCCTGAAGACAACTGCTTCTTCCCTCTGAACAGCAGGAAAGATGACCCAATTTCTACAAATAAGGCTTTAAAATAGGGTTTTGAAATGTGTCTCTCTCCCTGCCTTTGAGCATCTGGGTAAGCCAGGCTAACAGCTTTTCACTTCTGTTCCATGCAATGTAGTCATTTCCTCAACTAGATAATCCATGCTGAGCCCGGCATAGCCTGGGGGATGTGGAAATCCTGCCCTGAGCGCAAGGGGGTGGCATCCGCCAGTCTGGCCAGCTCTGCCCAGCTCTGCCCAGCTCTGCCCCAGTGTGGACCTGGTCTCTAGCAATGGATGCTCAGACCAAGCTGCTGCAATACTGCCTTTTGCAGAGGTGTATTTTAAAGCTGGCTTATTTTTACTAAAAATATTTCAGAGGTTTCAAATAACAGTTGCCAGAAATAGAGTCACCAACGAATGTCTTGCCTGAGCTCTACCAAGCTCTATTTGGTGTTCTTTTCTTGCCAGAGGGAAAAACAGCACCTCACAGTCAGTAGGTGATCTAAATTAGCATCACCACTGAGGGCTGATGGACATCACCTCCCTCTGGATGGGCTGTCCTGAGAAGGACATGACATCACTTAGGTAACATTCTAGCCGATAACGATAACCTGAATCCAATCTCACCCAAACTGAGGCATATTTTATAAAATAACTGGGCTTACTCTTAAATAATGTCCATATCATAAAAGACGATGGAAAGTCTAAAGAATTATTCTAGATTAAATCTTGGATTATTCTAGTTAAAGAATACTAAAGAGACACGTTAATTAAATGCAATCCATGGTTTTGGATTGGGACTTATGTTGGAGAAAATAAATAGTATAAAGGTCATCATTGAGACAGTAAAAATAAATATGTCACAGGTTAGATAAAAGTACTATAATAATGTTAAATTTTCTGAATTTGATGACTTTACTGTGGTTATATAAAAAATTATTCTTATTCTTCAGAAATATACATAGATGGATTAAGGGGGTTACCCAATCTCTAAGAGTTCTGAAAAAAAATAATGTGTACAAGTTATGTGTGAAAGGTGAAGGGGGGAGAGAGAAAATGAATAAAATAAAATAATGCATGAAGTATGTGACAAGGTGTTAAAAAATGGCAAATCTGGGTAAAAAGTGTTTTTTATTATTCCTTTTGGGTATATTTGAAATTATTTTAATTAAAAAATCTCTATTAAAGTTGAAATTCTCAGTTAAAGATTAGTTGACTGTGGGGAGAGGACATAGGCACTGTAATTCATCATGTCACAATTCATCATGTCACATGTCTCATCATCTCACCCAAACTAAGTACATCCAGATAAGCCACACCCATCATTTAATTTGGCTGAGTCAAAGTTTATTACTAGACACTAGTCAAAATTGCTGTTTATATGACTAAATTCAAGTGTTTATTTCCTCCAAACTGACTTGAGTTTTATCTCAGCCACAAATTTAAAATTCCCAGTGAGTCAGATCCCATGCAGCTATTAGGAGCACAGAAATGCTCTCTGCCTCTGACTGCACATTAAAAACAAAATGCTGATGTGGCCTCAGGCCCTGCATGCGGCTCTGGTATGGCTCAGTCTCTCTATTTCTCCAGTAGGTCTTTAGAATCTTCTCATCACACAGGGATGGTGCTGGGGAGAGGCCAAGCCATTTTACTTTTCTCCAGGGCCCTGGCCTCATACTGATCTCAAGCTCTAACCCAACCATTCGGAATTCTTTTCAGCATTTCTGTTTGACTGCCAAATTAGCCACGGAACCCTCTTCAAGACTCAAATTCAGAAAATCCAAAGTTTCTCAAGCAGGAGGGGCCTCCTATAATCAATCACCTGTCAGCAAGTCTGAGCCCCAGAGAAATGGAAGCTGCCCAGCCCCTGTTCTTAGCCTATGTGCTCATCTCAAATGCTCAGGTCTGTTTCACTCTTGTCCAGGAAACTCCAAAGCACATTTACTAAATTTCAGATAAGATTCCCCAGTTGTCAGCTCTCTCTATATGCCTGCAGGAAAACAAAAATCCTGCTGAAATACTTTTTCCCCATCTAAAGAGATCATCTAATTAAGTTTAAATAATAGTTATTCTTTCAACTGGTCATTGATAGATCATGCCTAGGCAAGGCCAGCTATGTTTCTGCTGCGTAATCTTTTTCTACCCGATAGAGCTTCTTCAGGTTTCCTCCAGTTCTCTCTTCCCCACAGACCCTTCCTGTGACTTTTTTTGTTTTTTGTTTGTTTTTGTTTTTAGACAGAGTTTCACTTTGTCATCCTCGGTAGAGTGCCATGGTGTCACAGCTCACAGCAACCTCAAACTCTTGGACTCAAGTAATTCTCTTGCCTCAGCCTCCCAAGTAGCTGGGACTATAGGCACCTGCCACAACGCCCAGCTATTTTTTAGAGACAGGGTTTCACTCTCGCTCAGGCAATCCATCCACCTGGGCCTCACAGAGTGCTGGGATTACAGGCGTCCTTCCTGTGATTTCAATGACAATTTTTGTGTTGACTCCCAAACCTCTATCTCCGGAGAGATTTCTTCTCCAGCCTCTAGCCCCGTATTTCCAATGGCTTCTCCACCATCTTCAATTGTGCCATCTCACAGGCACTGCAATTCATCATGTCACAAACACGTCTCATCATCTTCTCCACATCTTTACTCTGTAGTAGGTACGGCTATCTACCTATTGTCCTAAGCCAGGGATCAGAGTGACATCCTAACCTACTTCATATTGCTCTTCACATGGCAACGGGAGGGATCATTTTTAAACTTCAAGTGTGATTATGTTTCTGCCTGTTTAATGCAGCTCCCTAATGCCCTCAGAATAAAGTACACACTTCTTAACATGACCCTTTAAGAATAGCCCTGTATTGATGTCTCAGAAGAGCTTTATTATTTTTGACCCTTTGCATTCTAGGTTCAGCCATAATCAACTTTATTTCTCCAAATATAAAATGTTTTTCTTTGCTTCTAGATCTTCATACCTATTACTATCACTTTCCAGGAACCTCCTTTCATAGCTCCACCTTCCCCCACTCCCCCAGTACCTGCTTGATTCCTTTAAGGATCATGTCTCCCACAGGAAGTCCTGGGCAAACCTCTGAGGTCCAGCTGGACCAGTCCCCTTGCTCTGCCTCCAACATACCCTCCCTGTGCACTCCAGCCTCAGGCCTTTGTGTTGCTGTTCCCTTGCTTAGAAATCTTTCCCCTATATGAGTGGTTCTCAACCTTCCGAATGCTGCAATGTATTAATATTTTCATTGTTAAAAAGGGGTTGCGACCCACAGGTTGAGAACCACTGTCCTATATAGTCCCATGGCCTGCCCTGCCTATTTTAAATCCTTATTCACCTATCACCTTTCTTAGGACCTCTTCATTAACCACTGTATTTAGAATGATGACCTTCAGCCTGACATTCTCAACTCCCATGGTGGCTTCGTTTTCCTCTATAGTAGTGATTTTCAACTGGTGTATTGTGAGAGGATCTTAGGTATGTCACAAAAACTTAAAGATCATTACTTAAATTATTTTCAAAAGAAGTTCAAAGCACAGTAAGTATATTCTTTTTGTTTATTCTTTTTTTTTGATCAACATAATTTAAGTTTGCCATGCAAGTTTGATTATAGGTTTAAGTGCGTCACGAGCAAAAAATACTGAAAACCACTCCTCTATAGCACTGTATCCCATATGCTGTATATTTTACTTGTTTGCTTGTCTGCCTCCCTTATTAAGATGTAACCTCCATAAAAACAAGAATTTTCTCTGTTTGCTCACTGCATTAGACCAGAGCTTTCAGAATGTTACATACATGGAACAGAGTAGATGTGGAATAAAAATTTGTCTACTAAAAAAACCCGACAGATTAAAATAAATATATTTTTTATGGCTACTTTTTCTTTTGTCACAAATATGGAAAGACATTTCATCATCATTTCATTTGAGAAGTATAATACTGTAGCCCAGCTCATGAAATGTCAAGGTCTAGGGAAAGTACAGGTTGAAGCCTCTGATCCCCAAAATCAAACTATTTAACAACAACAACAAAAAATCTACCTGGAAAATAAAATCCATTTTCATCACATCTTGCAATAACCTTCTGACCTTTGAGGGGATCCGGCTTTTTTGGTTTGGTTTTCTTTGTTGAGTTGGCTTGCAATTTCTGCGGCTGAAAAATACAAAACAGTAATAACTGATGAGAAAAAATCAATGCAGATAGCGAAAATCCTAAGTTCTGGGTATCCTGGAAATTTCTACTGAGATTCACACTATTGAAGGGGTATGGAACATACTTATACTGTGTGCTTACTTTGGAGTACTTTTGGTTCTATGTCAATTAAAAATAAACCCTTTTGATAAGGGAAATTTCTACCCTCCACAATTTTCATACTTCAGCTTGGAGTAAACGGAGAATTGGAGGACTAATTGAAGAAAAGAGAAATAATGAAAAATTATATATACAACTAGAATTCCTGAAATTGTACGATAGCTTCAAAGCTGGAGAGCAAAGACTATTTCAGTACCGTAAGCAGGCCTACCACCTTCCTAGAATCGTGAGGGGTTCAATGCGTCCTTCAGCAGAAAGTCAGTCAGCTATTTGGGAGAGATAAGCATAGAATCCCAGTGGCTTACAGAAATACAACATGCCATCCCACCTCTTCAGAACACCTCTTGTCTTACAAAGAGGAGAGAAATCCATGCGTTGAGACTGGCTCATGAATGGATTATCCTTGTTCCTCCTAACTCCTCCTTGGTGTAGCAAGGGGTGCTAGAAGGCAGTAAGTAGGGCAGTGCTTTCAAAGCGCTGGGAGAAAATGCATTTCAATCTAGAATTCTAAACCCAAGAAAGCTATAAATCAAATTTAAAAACAAAATAAAGACATTTCTAGTTATCCCTAAGCAAAAAAGTGCCCATCCCATTCATCTAATCTTCAATAGAACCTTTAATCCTCATCTCACATAAAACCTTGAGGAGGGATGAGGATTCCTAAGCTATGGACTTGTTCCAATATTGAAAATATTTATCCAGTCATAACAATGCAAACACTGCTTTGTGGTGGTTTTTTTTTTTTAAAGAAAAATTTTAAACATTCATAGTAAACCTTTGGAAAGAGCAAAACATTGGTAACACAAAGAGCTCATTGTGTAGCTTGCAGAACACTGGAATGAGAGGGGAAAGAAAAAACACTGGCACAGGTATCTCCACTATGTGGTGCCAGGAATTGAAGATTACGAAACGTGATATACCAAGAAACAGAGTAAATTAAATGAAATGCTACAAATGCAACCAAGAGGACAAAAAATACTATAAATATCCAATATTAGGAGCAAGATAAGAAGAGGAAGTGATGAGAGTAAAACTATCATCTTTTTTATAGAGTGAAATAAAAATATTGTTTAAACACAATGAATCATAAAATCAAGAAATATTGGAAAGAAGTACTTTGATAAGAATTAATAATACAGAAATCTCAGAGAGGAAGGAGCTAGTGAAGAGAATGACTTTCTTTTTCTTTTTCTTTTTTTTATTTTTGAGACAGAGTCTCACTATGTTACTCTCAGACTCTCAGTAGAGGGCTGTGATGTCACAGCTCACAGAAACCTCAAACCCTTGGCTTAAGCAATTCTCTTTCCTCAGCCTCCCAAATAGCTGGGACTATAGGTGCCCACCACAATGCTCAGCTATTTTTTGGTTGTAGTTGTCATTGTTGTTTGGCAGGCCCAGGCTGGGTTCGAACCCACCAGCTCTGGCGTATGTGGCTGGCACCCTAGCTGCTGCGCTACAGGGGCCGAGCCATGACTTTATTTTTCTATGGGATTGACTCAAAGTCCTGGGCCTGTGCAGAAAGCATAGCAAAGGCTTTGAGAATTAATTTTTAAATTTATATCTATATATCTATATAGCTATCTATATCTATATCTATATCTATATATATATATATATATTTTTTTTTTTTTTTTGAGACAGAATCTCAAGCTGTCACACTAGGTAGAGTGCCAAGGTGTCACAGCTCACAGCAACCTCAAACTCTTGGGCTTAAATGATTCTCTTGTCTTAACCTCCCAAGTAGCTGGGACTACAGGCGCCCGTCATAATGCCTGGCTATTTTGTTGTTGTTGGTGTTGCAATTGTCATTATTTTAGCTGGCTCAGCTTTGGTGTATGTGGCCAGCGCCCTCTCCACTGAGCTATGGGCACCACCTAATTTCAAAATATTACAAGAGTACAAATATCTTAAGTTACATGAATTATTTTTATAATGCTTGAGCTGGGGACACAAGTGTGCCCATCACCCAGAGTGCTCATTGTACCATTAGGCACGATAGGTTTTTGCCCAGCCGCTTCTATCCCCACCCTTGATTTCCACTGAGTTTTACTTCCCTCTGGGTGCATGTCTGCTCATCAATCAGTTCCGATTTAATAAGAAATACATGTGGTGTTTGCTTTTCCATTCTTTAGATACTTCACTTAGGATAGTGGTCTCCAGTTCCATTCAAAGTTTTGCAGAAGGCATTGATTCATCCTTTTTATGGCTGAGTAGAGCTCCAAATCGTCATCTATTGTTTTTGGCTTTTTAATAAAAACCATTCTAGCAGGGGTAAGGTGATTTTTTTTTATTGTGGTTTTGATTCACATTTCCCTGATAATTAGTGACGTGGAGCATTTTTTTTATATGTTTAATGGACATTTGTCTATCCTCTTTTGAAAATCCTCTGTTATGTCTTTTGCCCACTTTTGAATAGTTTGCTTTTTCCTTGCTGATTTGCCTGAATCCTGTGCGGATTCTGATTATGAGCCCTTTATTGGATGGATAGCTGCCAAATATTTTATTCTATTTTCTCTATTGACGATTTCCTTAATGTGCAGAAGCGTTTTAATTTAATCAAGCCCCATTCATTTATTTTTGTTATTGCTTTAATTGCCATTGTGGTCTTACTCATAAATTCTTTGTGTAGGCCAATATTTAGAAGAGTTTTTTCTACATTTTCTTCAGAATTCACATGATTTCATGCCTTACATTTATGACTTTTATCCATCTTGAATTAATGTTTATGAGTGGTGAGAGATGTGGATACCATTTCATTTTTCTTTATGTGGCTATCCAATTTTCCCAGCACCATTTACTGAACAGGGCTTCTTTCCCCCAGTATATATTGTTGTCTGCTTTGTCAAAGATCAGTCAGTTGTATGTAGATGGTTTAATGTCTGGGTTCTCTGTTCTGTTTCAAAGGTCTATGTCACTATTTTGTGCCAATACCATGATGTTTTGGTTACTATAACTTTGTAGTATAGTTTGAAGTCTGGTAATGTTTCTAGTTTTGTTCTTTTTGCTTAAGATTGCTTTGGCTATTACGGGTCTTTTCTGGTTCCATACAAAGCACAGAATTATTTTTTCTGGAGCTATGAAATATGTTGATATTTCAATGGGGATTGCATTGAATCTGTAATTACTTTAACAAAATTGATTGTACTGATCCATCAGAATGATAAATATGTGTTTTGTCATTTATTTGGGTCCTCTGCAATTTCTTTCCTCAGTGTTTCACAATTCCCCTTTAGAGATCTTTCACCTCCTTGGTTAAGTGTATTCCTAGGTGTTTTTTTTTTTTTTTTTTTCTTTTGTAGATATTGTGAATGGTATTGAGTCTTTAATTTGACTGTCAGCTTGACTGTTATTAGTGTATAGGAATGCTACTTATTTGCATTGATTTTGTAACCTAAGACTTTGCTGAATTTATCAATTCCACAAATCTCTTGGTAGAGTCTTTGGAGTTGTCTAGATATAAGATCATGTCATCAGCGAAAAGTCAGAGTTTGACCTCCCCTTGCCCAACTTAGACAACCTTTATTTCCTTCTCTTGCCTGGTTGCTCTGGCTAGGGCTTCCAGTGCTGTGCTGAATAGAAGTGGTGACAGTGGGCAGCATTGTCTTGTTCCAGTTCTTAGGGGAAATGCTTTCAACTATTCCCAATTCAATGTGATGTTGTCTGTGTGTCTGTCATATGTGGCTTTTATAATTTTGAGAGATGATCCTTCCATACCTAGTTTCTTGAGCGTTTTTATTATGAAAAGTTGCTGCATTTTTGTCATATGATTTTTCTGCATCTACGGAGATGATCATATGGGCTTTGTTTTTGCTTCTGTAGTGAATCACATTTATTGATTTACATATGTTGAACCATCACATGTGTAATCATTACATATGCTACATCCCTGGGATGAAGCCCACTGGGTCATGGTGGATTATTCTTTTGTTGTGTTGTTGAATTTGGTTTGCTAGTATTTTATTGAGGATTTTTGCATCTATATTCATAAGGGATATTGGTCTGTAGTTTTGTTGTTGTTGTCTTGTCCTTTCCTGGCTTTGGTATCAAGGGGATACTGGCTTCACAGAATAAATTGGGCAGGATTCCTTCTTTCTTAACATTATGGATATTGTCTATAGCATGGGTACCAGCGATTTTTTGTAGGTATGATCAGGTAGATTTGAATCTACCTGATTCAGAGCTTTATTTTGCTGGGAGTTTTTCTTAATTACTTCAATATTATTACTCATTATTGGTCTGTTTGGGACTTCTATTTCTTTCTGATTGAGTCTTGGGAAGTTGTGCATTTCCAGGAATTTCCATTTCCTTTATAGTTTCAAGTTTATGTGCATAGAGGTTTTCATAGTATTCACAGAAGATATTTTGTATTTCTATGGTATCAGTTATAATATCTCCTTCTCCTTTTCTGAATAAAAGTTTAATCCTCACTCTCTGTGGAAGCCTTGTTATGGTAGACGCACTAATAGGAATTAGCTGCTCCTGAGAGCCGTGGTTCAATCATCTCTCTCAGTAGCCATGGGAGGGGGAGAGAAAAGGGAGGAAAATAATCTCTCTGGAGGAGAGTTAGTGCTCTGGGTGTCTCTGTCCCTCTCTCTGGAAGGCAGACCACCCAGACGGAATGTCCAGTATCTAGGATCATACAGATCCCCTGGAATCCACTGGCTCTTGTGGCTCCCACAGTCTGGGCCAGCGTTGGTGACTTGTGTATGTGGGAATGAGCAAGATGACAAAGAACAATGAAGCCCCCTGGGGAGGACAAAGGCACATGGTGGGTGGAGAAGCAATATGACATCTGCCACCTCAGCTTGGGTCTGTGGTCATGGGGCTGGGAACCTGGCACATTGGTCTCAAGAAGCTCCCAGTTCGCTGGTGGCAGCACTTTTGGGCTCATGAGCGTAAAAAGGTTCTCCTGCAGCTTGAGAGCCTGCTGACCACCAGAGATGTCAGGGAGAAACAAACCACCACACCTGTCCTTTTTGTTGGACTTTAGGACTCTTGGGGGTTTATTTCTGCTAATACCTTGCTCCTTTTTGTTCTGCTCTGCAACCTCTTCCTGTGGAATTTCTGGTAGGTTCTGGCACTTTCCCCATGAATTTACACTTGATCTATATTTGTTTGTTTGTTTCCTTCTTTCTGAGATGATCTGTCAGCTGGTTATCTCTGGTCATCCATCTTAAAAGCTATATTAGACTTTGAGAATTGTACTACAATTTAAAACATTGTCCAAGTCCCAAACTACCAGAGTAAACCCTAAGAGATGTAGGTATATGGCAGACTTAAAGGAAATAATACAACATTTAAAACTGAACTGTCATGGGAACCATTGCCCATAGAAAGTAAGACAGAATTTGCAGTCTAAACCTAACCAAGTTTAATGAAAATTAAAGAAATTCAACTTTCTCCAGAGAATCCAGAATTTTAAAACATCATATTCAAAATGTCCATTATACAATAAAAAATGCAACATACAAAAAAAGCAAACAAATACGACCAGTTTTCCAGGTAAAAAGCAATCACTAGATCCCTAAACTGAAATGACTTAGATGTATTCACAGTAACGAAAAGGTGGAAATAATTCAAATGCCCATTAACTGGGGAATGAATAGAAAATGTGCTCTATCTATACAAAAGAATATTATCCATTCATTTACATATAAAAATATACAGAAAAGGCAAGTTTATAAAGACAGAAATTGATTAGTAGTACTTGAAGCTGAGGGTGTGACAGACACTGATTGCAAATGGGCATGAGGGATCTCACTGGGATGATGACAGTGTTCTAAAACGGGACTATGCTGTTGGTTGACAACTCTGTCAGTTTTACTAAAAATCATTGATGTTAAATAGGTAAATTTCGTGACGTGCAAATTAGACTTCTAAAATCTAGAGTTTTTTAAGGTAAAAATAGGCAATCAATTATTATCTCTATACTTGCTCATGGTATTTTGCATATAGTGTAGGGACTAAAGGAGCGAATGAGCACAGAAGCATCTGAATCTACTTTTAAATCAAAAGATAAACCAAATAGGCCTTTTCCTCCAAATTGTCACATTGCAGAAATGGAGAATATTTTCTCATTTTTTTCTTTCTTAACCATTAACTTGTTAATTCTTGGTTTTCTTTCTTTCCTTTTTTTTTTTTTTTTGAGACTGAGTCTTACTTTTAGACACTGGGCAGAGTGCTATGGCATCAAGGTTCACAGCAACCTCGAAGTCTTAGGTTCAAATGATCCTCTTGCCTCAGCCTCCCAAGTAGCTGGAACTACAGGTTCCCACCACAACACCCGGCTATTTTTAGAGATGAGATCTTGCTTTTGCTCAAGCAGGTCTCCAATTCCTGAGCTCAGGCAATCCACCTGCCTCGGCCTCTCAGAGTGCTAGGATTACAGGTGTAAGCCACTGTACCCAGCCAATTCTTAGATTTCTTAAAGGAATTAGTCCTCCATGGCAATTAGAGTGCCCAGTGAAATCACTCTCCAGTGTTTCTCCTTTACACATCATCTTGTGTAAAGGGGATGCTTCTATTCTTCCTGATGCAAAGCCCACCATAAAATGTTTTCCTAGGCGTTTGTATGCCATTTTCTGCAGTGCTATATCTGAGTATTTATAGTGCTATAGTTATATCATAAATAAAGTATTCAATGCACACTTTATGAGTTCATCTGCAGGCCTCCACTTAAGGAATTCTCTAATTTATGAGGCAATTGACTATAAAAATTTAAATAACTTCAGGCAGTCTGAACACCATTTACTCTTGGGTCATTATTCACGTTCAATACGGTTTGGGTTCTGGAAATAAGTGGGCTCGTTTCCATGGTGCCCTGATGTGACTTGGTTCTGTTGCAGCCATCTATCATTTGGATCTCTTTGGAGATTCTTTTCAGGTTCATTAAAAGAAGTAAGTGTAGGGTTTATATCCTCCAAGACGAAAACTTAGAGTGAGGTCCTTAGCAGTGAAGAATTAATACACCAAGCGGTTAAGGTCTCAAAGGAATTACGAGATATGATTAAGTCTTCAGGCTGGTGTTGTTTGTAGCCTCTGTAGCCATGGACAAAATGTGCAGTGAACTTTACTATTTTGTTTGTGATGCTCTCATTTAGCCAGATTTTCCTTGGGTCCCTCCCTTCTTATGGACTTTGTACTTTTACTGAGGCAATCAGTATATCAAAGAGAATGGCCCAACATCACTGGGGGAAGATGAATGTCACCTGCTTATTCCTGAGCTTCTGCCAAAGTGAGAAACTCAATCACTCCTTCCTGTAGGAGATTCAGAATGGCCTGCTGCAGTCTGAAAGTGACCTCAAAAGGAGGAGCTGGGGCCAGGAGACAGAAAAAACAAGATGGCGTGCTGTCCACCTGGAGGTGCAACTTTCAGCATCTTTTAACCTTCCTGGGCTTTCATTTTTGCATGTGCAAAATGAGGAGATAAATGAAATGAATCTCTAAAACTCTCTAGTTTCATATTTCTGTCCAGGAGAGTCTTGGCTAAGCACTCCTGGGAATCTGTCAGGCCATGTGTATACAAAGACAGAGGCACAAGCTTGCTACCTTGTGTGCCATTTCTGCAAGGTGGGAGAGACACACCGGGCAGAACTGAGAACATGAGTGGTGCAGTTTTCCATTATCGTACTCCAAAGGGATGGCCACAGTTTCCCACAACCAGCTCTTCAGTGGGAGCCTCAATGGCAAGTATTCTAATAACTCACGATTTAGAATCTCAAGAATCTGAAACATGCCAAGGTAAATTGGCTGCTGCTTAAAAATCTCACCTTTACAAAAAGTTTAACTTCCAAAGCCACTGTGCTTCATGCCACCAGTGTTCACATCAAAGGCCAGTTGGCTGGGGATGTACTTTTGGTCACCATGGCTATCAGATATCTTCCCTGTCTCCAGACAAATAACTATAATTCCACAAAAGATGTCCACATCTTTTGCTTTCATCAGTATGACGAGTCATTTATTAGAACCTGTGCTTAGATACATTTACAACGCCTTTTAAAAATTCTGAACAAGTAGAGCCACATAATTTATTTAAGTAGGCTTCTTTTATCTTTAGATTCCAAATATTGATTCACTCAATGTCTTAGCCAGAAGCTAACTGGTGAGATTTCTTTCTACATTTTCCAAATGGGTCTGTGAAGTCAGTTGCCTAAAATAACCAGAGAACTCTTTTTTTTTTCTATAGTTGTCACTCACTTCCCAATTCATCTGATACAGAAAAGCCATTCACCCTGTGAGGACCTTCTCTCGTGTGGGCTACAACAGTGAACGATAGCAATGGAGAGGGCCATGGCATTTGTTCTTACCACTCTAATGCTGCCCAAGAACATCCCTTTCCAAATGGCTAAAAGAATATGACTGTGAGCTCACCTGAAAGGACCAGGACAGATCCTAAAGGAACTTGTAAAGGAAGTTACATTTTACTTTGTTTCTAACCATTATTACTAATGGCAATAATTGATTTCTGGTTGATTCCACAGCATGGATGGAGCTCTATGGAAGGAACCATTCACCAGCCTACTTAACTGAGACATTGTTATCATGGCACAGTTAATGGGGTTCCACTACCGATATGGCAGAGCAGCCTTGGCAAAACAAGCCTGCCAGGCAGGCTTTAAGACAATGGTTCATCCTGTGAACTAGGACATGGGCTTGCCAGCATGAAAAGACATCTCATCAGGGCAGCTAGACATGCCATCACTTCAGCCGGAATAGTGACTACTTTCTTTCATCAAGATGATAGCCTATGTTTGAATCCTGTGTCAAAGACTTTAGAGGCATGATGTAGCCCATGTTAAAGGATATCCTTCAACCTTTATCCTTTCCTGTCTGTTATACCTCGCCTGTATGTACACACAAAATATGAACCACGGAGGTTTGAAAAGAAATACATGGTGACAAGAGAGTTAGTGGAGGCTCAGGGGAGAGCACCCAAGAAATGCTAGCACTAAATAAATAAACCAGTATATCCAGGCTTAGGAATGTGACAATAGCTGCATACTGGTTTCAGTGAGGAAGTCCCATGAGCTATTAGCCTGGCAGGAGGGATGCCATGTGCTGGGTAACTTGATTTAGCCTTGTCTACAAAATTCAGATAATCCAATTCGTTTTGTTTCCAGATTCAATCACCAGGTGATGTGGACTAGAGACCCAAATGGTGCCACCCTCTTTTCATTTTGTGACTTTATCCCAAGGGCATGCTCTTTGGCTTGCATGGGTGGAGATAGTAGAGTTACTAAACATTTGATCCTTTAAAATTTTCCACTTGACAAGCAACGTGCTTCTTTGTTCACATCAGGTATAGAACATATTTCTACAATTTAACTAGAACTAGCCTTTGGCTCAAAATCTTGTTTAAAAACTGCTACTAAATATTTTTCCTGCCTCAAATTATTGAACTCTGCCACATACAATCTCCAAACTGTCCCAGCCACAGCTCCAACACGCTCCTCTGTCCACACTTGTCTTTAAGATGAAGTAAAGTCTGCCACTGCTATAGCTAATCACGACCACACTGCAGGGTCAGGCAGGTTCTGCCCTTTCCTCTCTCCAGGGTCCCTCATAATGAGACCAGAACATGGGCAAACTGGCTCTGGGAGTAATGCAACACCCTTTAAAACCCTGATGAAGAGGACAGCCTGGAGTGTTTTGAGACTCTCTTCTCTTATTTAGATATAAAGGAATTTCCCCCACTCAGACAACAGCCAGCATCTGTATCTCTTTAAATGAGAAAAATACCTTATAGGAAAACGTAAATCTAGCAAACTCCTGCCCCGCCTCTCCAGGCCACAGCATGAGTGACCCATGGTAAGTGACCCGGTAGGCCTCAATGTGCTTTCTTTCCCAGGGCCCTTCTGCTCTAACAGGAGGCAAGTTTGTACCCAAGAAGTGAACCTATAAGTGGAATTTCCTGCCTCAGCCCTGAAGAGGAAGCAAAGTCCTCTTGAAAACTACTCTTAAGTATAGCACTTCTGGGTGGGGACCCACAGGAAAGCTGGGAATAGGTACTGGTTGGGAGTCCAGAGCTGGAGGGGGAGGTGTATACCCCTATCTCACCCTTTCAATAGTCATGAGCACTTAGCCTTGTTCTAAAAACCAAAGGGTGGTAGAATGGTGCTTTTGTGCAGCTTTTCCCCTCACTTCCTCTCCTGTGTAACTTTAGAAAACACAGCATGAGAAACACACATTCCACCTCCCTCTCCAGGGCCTCTCCGGCCTCCCCCTGGTCCCAGTAAGTGCGGCTTTGTGCTGTGTGAACGGCGCCTTGAGATGCGCGAGAAACAATTACACAGATGGAGCCATGAACTAGACACATTCCTTCATCTCCCCAACTCCAGGGCAGCAGAGAAGAGTTCATCGCTCTGGAAGTGAAATCTCCTATCAAACATTAATAAATAACAACTTCAAGGGCTTTTATGAAAGGATGAATGTGTGTGTGTGTGTGTGTGTGTGTGTGTGTGTGTGTTTGCAGCAGCAAAGAAATCTAATAAATATGTATTACATTAAAAAAAAAAAAAAAAAAAACCAACAAAGCTCTTCTCCAGCTTGAAAAGCAAACCTGTAACATCTTAGCGAATTTTCTCTCATTGTTCTTCTAGGAAAAAAAAATCAAAGAGAAAAATCTGAAGTATTTAAATCTGAAAGTTGCTGAAGCTTTGGGATTTGTGGTTCACGTGTATGTGATGCAGTTATCCATCTCCTGACACCGCAGAGATGAGCAACAGACACCCACTGGAGCCACTTTCGTGTCATTGCTCATGTAAGAACCACTGCCAGCTATCTACTTCCTGCAAATATCTCACAGGGGAGTGAGACCTTAAAGAAGCTTTTCAAATGACTACCTCTCTGGGCTGGCTACCCTGCCTCCACCCACTGCCTCCCAGATCCGCTCCCTGCCCTCCCTTCCTGCCCTGCTCTGTGGCTCCAGGGCTCCCTCCTGCCCTATCATCAGCGGCCTTTCTTCCATTGCCCCTTCACATGTAGGGGTGCTGACAACTTCCTGCTTGCTAGTCCCTGGGCGCCTCACAATTCCCCACAAATGGCCTTACCCTGGCCACCTTCATCTCTGCGGAGGTCCCTTCGTTAACCCTGCTTCACTCTGAACTGATTCAGCAGGATTCTGTTCCCTGTCCGGCCCCTCTGCTAAACCCACCACACTCAGTGCTCTTTCTCCAAACAGGGAAGGTGAAGACTGTCCCTGATGCCTGTTCGAAGTGCTTGGATAGAATTCACGCCTCAGAACAAAGATAAGTGTAGAGGCAGGAAAGTGCTGGGGTCTGCCCAGGTGAAAACTCCAGTGAGATTTAGCTTGAGAATGAAAACATGACCTGGCTGTGGGGTTTTCGTCATCTCAGGGATCCCAGGACTGACACACACCTCCTCACTCCTGAGCATCAGGACCCTGGACAGAGACTTTTCAGACACGAGAGTTTGGGGGAACTTTTCCTCCCTTCTTTGAAGTTCCTCCACTGACTGGTGTTCCTGAGCAGAACGCTCTCCTTAAACCCCAGCTGACTAGCACAGACTTGAGCTGGGCACTTTCTTCTTGGAATCCCCTCACTCTCTCTGTGCTCTCAGCATCACCCTGGCCACATCTCCTACACTGCCCTTAGAGGCCCATCTGGGGTCCCATTTCCAGATGCTAACTTACCGCCACAGTGCTGTCTGGGGATAGCAGGGACTGAATGTGCCTGTGTCATTCTTCCTGTGATGGCAACATCACCAGTGCACAGCCTGGACTTGTTAACCTCCTGCCCCCACACAGGATCTTACTCTACTGGAGAATAGTTCTCAGCCATTAGTGAGCTAGTCTTCCCACCAGATCCAAGTATCAGCAGAACAGCCTAAAGTTTTAACGTGTGGAATGATAAAGGCTGATTCAATGAAGATGCGAAGCCTCCGATCTCCCTCTAAAGGGGGAATCTTGAGAACTCTAAATAGAGGGGGAGGTTAAAATGCAAGAATGACAACTGGTCTAATTGTTATTAGGGAGCACAGATAACAACTGTACATATTCTGTCTTCATTTTACATAACTCAAAGACTTTTCCTCTAAGTCTCTGCAGCTAACATTCTCCTGCATGGATAGTGTCAAAGTCACAATTCAGCGTAATGTGCTCAAGTGCAAATGTTCTCTCTCCTTCTCTTCATCCTCCTGGTTCCATCTCACCCAACCCCACCTATACCCTCTCTCTGTGTGCATCTTCCTAACTTTGCTCTTCTTCTTCTGAGCAGTTTCTCATGGAGAAGAGCAGGCAATTCACCATCCTAAAGGCTACAGACTCCAGGTGGTTTGCAAGTTGTTGCTTTGATAAGTGAACATGTGCAGCCATCTGTGTGGGTAAATTTCCAAAGCCTCCTTTAGAGTTGCTTACAGCTTAAAAAGATTTTCTGGCTCTAATTTTCTAAGGTAGTCAAGGCTATGGGTGGGATAGCCCTTTGGATCTTTCTAGGCTTGGATTCTATAGGATTTGCTCTGGAGAACAATCCTTATTTCCTAAGGAAATGTTGCAGGAAATCAAGCTGGGCTGCCCTAGACCAGGCCCCCATAGAGTTATGGAAGTTTAATTATGCCCTGAGCAAATTCCAATATGGCTCAGCTCTGAGGGCTTGTGACTGGCCAGTGAGGATGAAATCTGCAATCACAGTGATATGAGGGATGCTGGTGAGAAGAGTTTTCAAGGGGAATTAAGCATTTTAGACTTAAGATTTCTCCTTTCATTATGGGGTCAGTAAGCCAAGTACCTGGCTCCATAGACACCATAAAGCCAGTGGATTATGGAAACGGGGGAACCATTATACAATCAATCATGGAACGTACCTAGGGCAGGATGCTGGGCAGAGCAGGTGGGAATAATGGTCCTCTCCATAGGTCTGATCTGGGACCAGCCAGTGAAAGCCAGGGTGTAAAAAGTAGACAAGTGTAGCCACATCTTCTCACTTCTGCTTCTCACTGACAAAAATCACGAACTTAGAACCAGCAGGGCAACTATGCTGGGTGCCAGCATCACTCCAGAATGGGCCCTGGAGAAGGCCAAATATAGGGATCATAGCAATGTTTTAAGAGACAAGATTTCACTTTGTTGCTCAGACCTCCTGAGTACCTGGAACTACAGATGTGTGCCACGACACCTGGCTAATTTTTTAAATTTTTGTATAGATAGGGTCTCAATAGATAGCCTGGGCTAGTCTGAATCCCCTGGCTTCAACCAATCCTCTCACCTTGACCTCCCAAAGTATTAAAGTATGAGTCAACATGGCTGGCTATATGTGGGCATTTTTGACTGAATCCTACTCCAAAAGAATTTTGAACACCTTTTGCTACACATTAGCAATAAACATTAAGGGAGCTTAGTAATTCACAGAAGGTTTCTTCTTCTCCAATTTATAATCATTGATCAAATCTTTGACCTTTGCCAAAAGAATAAAAAATGAGACTCTATTTATATATGAATAAATAAAAATTATTAGCATCTGTGATGACTTTTTCATCTCAGGATCTCAGAAGACCTTGCAATCTTAATTGTTATTTCCAACCAGTGTTTATTGCACTGAGACTTCTTGGGTGGTCATGCAATCAAATCAATGGGGCATGACAAAAATGGAATTTTAAAGTCTCAGAATATAGCACATATGGTAAGGAGAAGTATTATTTTAAGGGAACAACACAGAGGCTTCCGTTGCAGAGGGCCACACCAAGAGTAGGAAGAGTGCTGAAGAGAAGCTGCCAGCGATGACCCCTCCTTCTCCCTAAACCTGTGGACAACTGTCCTGGGCATGTGGGACTCCTCTGAACAGACAGTGGGGGCTTTGGGCAACTTTTGCAGGTACAGGGTAGTAAAGGGAGAGCCCCAGCCCCTAAAAAGGGGTGGCAGTGGATCTGATGACATCATTGTACAAACTAAATGCCTTCTCCTGGGCTCGCTCCCCTCCCTTGCCCATCTTTCGCCACACTTTCCCTATGAAGATCTGGAAACAAAAGCCTTCCTTTCCCTATATTGTCTTTCTAGACTTCTACTCTCCCCCCCCCTCGTCCCCCCAAACTGGCTCCAGGACCCACCATTTCACTGGCACTGTTGTGGTCAACATCGCTAATGAGCTTCCTCTCACTGAATCAGATGGCTTTTAGACAATCATTCTGTATGACTTTTTGAGGCTCTATGATCAAAGCTTTAATGATGGAAACAGTGATAGCAGATAACAGACCCTGAGTACATTTACTGCTGAGGACTTGGTGCTGCACACTGTCCCAAGTGTGCAAGGCGCACTGTCTCTCAGCCATCTTTTAGGCTGGTATTTTGATTTCCCTGTTTTAAAGATGAGGAAACAAGGCTTGGAAGGCCTGAAATCACGTAAATGCACAGTGGCAGCCCTAGGATTTGCTTTTAGGTCTGTCTGACTCCAGAGCCAGGTCTCATAACCACCTCCCACCCCTGACTCAACCTGCAGCTCTCTGTCCTGGGGCTCCTGCTTCTCTCACTTTCCTGTGTTGGTCCCTTCTGCTGCCTCCTCCTCCTTGCTCACTCAGCCTCAAATGACTTCCAAATCTGTCTCCGTAACTGAGTGAGGCCTCTCTCCTAAGCTCCAAATGTGCCGTCTACTGGCCTTCCTCACCATGGACACCTAAGAATCAATAGGCTCAAAGTGAATTACCCTTCCCTGAAAATCTTCTCTTCCTTTCAGTCTGCCTTCTCTTCTCTCTTTGTTCTTTCATTTATCCACTGAAATATTGACACATGCTTATGAGCTGCCCAGCACTATTCAGGCACCAGGAGTACCTAGAGCGCTGCAGACCTGGTTCCACCCTACCATGGTCATGAAAGGGAGGAAGGTCAATAGACAGAAAAATGTTTGGAGGTATCACATGCTGTCTCCCAAAGAAACACTGAACAAATTCTTCGAGGAAGTTATTTAGTTTGAATAACATTAGCAGACATATGATGTTTGTGATAATTTTTTTTTGCATTTTGTACAAAGGACACAGTTTTTTACACAGAAGGAAAACAATGTGATTTGAGATCAAAAAATAAAGTGAAAAAAAAAAACAAATAAACACAACAAACACAAGAATCTAGAGCAACAAAATCTAGAGCAGCAGACCTGTGATCACTTGGCTAAGACTAACTATAACATAGTGAACCTCAAAGGTCAAATCTTTTGGGATGATTTTTATACTATCATACAGTAAATTCTCAAAAATTATCTAGAATTGAGGAAGATTTTGGATGAACTATTCCACATCTGTCTTAGTTTGTTTTGTGAATGGATAATAGAATACCTTAGACTGGGTTTTTTGTTTGTGTGTGTGTTTGTTTTTTTGAGGTTTTTTTTGGCTGGGGCTGGGTTTGAACCCGCCACCTCCAGCATATGGGGCTGGCGCCCTACTCCTTTAAGCCACAGGTGCCACTACTGGGTAATTTTTAATAAACAGACATTTATGGACTCACAACTTTGGAGGCTGCAAAGTCCAAGATCAAGGAGCCAGCCTCTGGGGAGGGCCTTCTCACTGCATCAATACTTGGCAGAAGGCACCACACAGGAGAGAGGAAGTGCAAGAGAGGTCTACACTCATTCTTTTTATAAGGAATCCACTCTTGGGATAATGGAATTAATCTTTTTATGAAGGCAGAGACCTTAAAGGTTCCTTTTCTAAGCACCATTGATTGGGGATAAAATTTCCAACACATGGACTTTGGGGGACATGTTCAAACCATAGTGATGCCTAAACACAACCACACACAGTTATAAAGGAGGGTTTTTACACTGGTGATATATATTTAGAACCTTTTAAATGTTAATATCCTTTGATTCAGAAATACTACTTCTAATACCACATCTTAACAAAATAATTCAACTGTATGCCTCATATGAATCACAGAAACATTATGTGAAAGCAGAAAACTGGAAAGTAAGCCAAATGCTCAACATTCAGTGAAGAATTAAATGAACCAGAGTAACCATCAGTCACATCAATCTGAAGATTTAGTAAAAACACACAGAAAGTTTATGAAATAATGCTAACTTAAAAGACAGATTATAAAATGACTAGGGACACTCTGACTGCATCTATGCAAAGAAAACATTCATTTGCAAAAAAAGAAAAGCAAAAATGAAATGCTCTAAAGTGGTAGCCACAAGGTGGTCACATTATAAATGATTTTTCTTTTTAGGAGGTTTGTATTATTAATAATAATTTCTAACACTTAATATTAAGTGCTTCACATGCTCATTTTATCTTCATAACAACCCTATGAGACAGATACTATTAATACTGCTATTATACAAGTAAGAAAATCTAGGTTTAAGAAGAATGAATAACTTGCTAAAATCATACACAGATTTAGAAGTACATCTGGGGCTAGTCCTTGGTCTGGCTTCTATCAAAGCCAAGGATTTTAATCCCTACAGTATACATCTATTTACTTTTATTTGTCAATTAAAAGATGTATTGTTTTTAAAATAAAGCCATAGTAAAATTAAATGTCATTTCCTTTCTGATGAAAGAAGTACCGAAACCTTAACTGGATTGGCTATAACTCCTTTAGAAATCAGTGTAGTGAAGGGTGAGAGAGAGAAGGAAGGCCACTGTAGGGATGGCAATGACTCAGGACAGGCAGGGAGAGAGGAAATAGGAAGACCCCCCTACCCCCACAGCACCAACCTCTACCAGTGCCTTGTTCACACAGTTCTTCCTGGTGGCCTGCTGGAGCTCCATGGCCTGATGGATGTACATTTTTCCAGCTAGGATTTCATTTTCTAGCATCGACAACTCTTTCACTGAAATGGGCCAATTCAACCGCTCCAATGCCTGGTTTAAAGCTGTCTTGTTTTCCAAGTACTGTATTGGTTTGTTTGCATCCAACCTAGAAAATAACAAAAAAGAAACAGAAGTGAAGAAAATGATCCTGAGAGAAACAATACAGTAAGATGTTCCTTGGTAAAGCTTCCCCTGCGAAATGTCTATTGAAACAGGTGTCAGAAGTCAGATGACGGTGAGTCATCGCCATGTCCTCTGGTCCATAGGGATTTTGGTAGCTTGAAAAGGTGAAAATGAACCATTTCTGTGAATTATGGTAGGCACTTCTCCCTATTACATTTGATTATTTGATTTTGAAGAAGTTTGATACACTGAAATATTTTTCAGCAGTTTTTTTTTCTTACATGTTTAGAGTACGTTTTCTTTTCCCTAGGCCTAACGCTTGGCAGAAACGAGCATGAGCTTTAAAGAGATTTCACAGAAGTATAATTAGCAGTGATTCTGAACAATAACGCAGAGCAAAGCAAAACAAAAACCAACTGTTTGCTTTAGGGCATTAATCCTTATACTAGCTCATTTTAGCTATTTTGACCTCCTTTCCCCCTTGTAATCCTAAAAGGGCCTGAAGTTTCTAGCTTTGCTGTTTTGGTCCTTAAGGAACAGAAGCTAAACTTTCTATGGCAGATGAGCAGAGGGACACCAGAGGAATCTAGTGTGGTGTGATGGCCCAGGTCCTGGATTCTATTTCCATTCTAAGTCAGATACTCTTAGAAGGAGAAGGGCAGAGAAAAATAAACATGTCATAATTATCATTCTCTTACTGCCGAGTGCATTATTTATTTCTTTAGATGTCAGATGTTAGAAAAGTATAATCTAAACTCAAAACAACCATAGGACTCAATACACAAACACAACCAAAACCTGTCTTCAGAAGATAGCAAAAATTATTATTAAAAATCGAAATTGGAATGATATCAGCAGGATGATGAAATAAGAAGCCTGAGGTCCTTGTGCCCCGATAAAGAAATAGATTTAACAACATATAGATCAAATCCAAATAAGAAGTAGCAGCACCTCAAACAGGCATACCACCAGGAAGAGTTGCATCAAAGAGGGTAAGACAGTTTGCTGCCTTTTGCTTGCTCTGGACCCTCCCCGCTCTCCCTGGAACAATACAGTGCAATTGGAAGAAAACCTAATCCTGGCTTCTCCCTTGGAGAGGAGAGAGGAATATGCATCCAAAAATCTTATTTTTTTGAGGGGATGCCCCCAAACTGGTCTCTGTCTTACTGATGGGAACAGTGGTATCTTTTGGGTGCTAGATTAGGGGCCACTGAGAACAAAAGAGTGCCACAGCTTGTTATAACATCAGAGGTATTGCAATACTGAAGAGAGACACCAACAGGTACAAGAGAGTATAGGCTCCAGAATAAAAACAGAAATAAATCTCTTTAAATGGGAAATTACATACATAGCTCAGAGAAGATATACCTCCAGAAAAAGTTTGAGAGAGCCCGAGAATCTCTAAATGGCATGAGTAGTGAAGGTTTTTCCTTATAAAAAGCCAATCTGTAGGCTTGGCACCTGTAGCTCAGTGGCTAGGGTGCCAGCCACACACACCAGAGCTGGTGGATTCAAATCCAGCCCAGGCCAACTAAAATGACAATGACAAATACAACCAAAAGATAGCCGGGTGTTGTGGCGGGTTCCTGTAGTCCCAGCTACTTGGGAGTCTGAGGCAAGAGAATCACTTAAAGAGTTTGAAGCACTCTACTGAGAGTGACAAAGTGAGGTTCTGTCTTAAAAAAAAAAAAAAAAAAAAAAAAAAAGCCAATCTGTAAAAGCTGAGGGAGATGCTTTTAAAGTGCCTACGCTTAAGTAAAGATCATAAGGCATACAAAGATATGGGGAAAGGCATACAAAGATATGGGGGAAAAGCTCAGTCAAAGGAACAAAATAAATGTCCAGAAACTGACAGGAAATAAATGGAGATATGTTAATTATCTGATAAGGAATTCAAAACATCCATCTTAATGATGCTCAGTGACCTAAAAGACAACATAGATGACTATAGGAAATGAGAAAAATGATGTATGAACAAAATGAGAACAACAACAAAGAGAGAAACTATACAAAGAATAAAAGACAAATTCTGGAGCTGAAGATACAATACCTAAATTAAAGAATTCACTAGAGTTCAACAGCAGATTTAATCAAGCAGAAGAAAAATATAGGTAAATGTTAAAAATAGATTTTAAGTAATAAATTGTCATAAGAGATAAAAAGTGATATTATATAATGGTAAAAATCTGCTAGGAAGATATAACAATTCTAAGTGTATATGCACCTAATATTAGAGCTCTCAAACATATAAAACAAACCTTGACAGAATTGAAGCAACAAATAAATAGATGGCAGCCCACTAATAGGAGAATTCAACATTCCACTCTCAATAATATATGGAAAACAACACAGAAGATCAATACAGAAACAAAGAACTTGAACAATACAGGCCAGTTGGACCTAACTGACATATATAGAACACTCCTGAACAATAGCAGAATATAGACTCTTCTCAAGTGCATATAGAATATTCTATAGGATAGATCATATATTAGGTCACAAAACAATTATTTAAAATTTTTATAAAATTCAAAGCATACAAAGTGTCTTTTCTGACCAAAATGAAATGAAGTTAGAAATAACAAAGTGAAAACTGGAAAATACACACACAAAATATATGTGTGTATATATATATGTATATGTATTTTTTTTTTTTTTTGAGATAGAGTCTCACTATGTCACCCTTGGTAGAGTGCCATGGTGTCATAGCTCACAGCAACCTCCAAGTCTTGGGCTTAAGCAATTCTCTTGCCTCAGTGTCCCCTGTAGCTGGGACTACAGGCACTCCCCACAATGCCCGACTATTTTTTGTTGCAGTTGTCATTGTTGTTTAGCTGTCCTGGGCCAGATTCGAACCTGCCAGCCTTAGTATATGTGGCTGATGCCATAACCACTGTGCTACGGGTACCAAGCCAAAACATATATGTTTAAATTAAACCACATGTAAAAGACTAATAATGTCTTGAAGAAATCACAAGGATAATTAGTAAATATCTTGAGATAAAAACAAAAACACAGTATATCAAACTGTATAGATGTAGTTAAAGCTGTACTCAGAGGGAAATTTACATTGGTATACTTTTTAATGTGAAGAATAATCTCAAATTATAAAACCAATTTTCTATTTTAAGGAACTAGAAAAAGAATAAATGAAACCTAAAGTTAGCAGAAGGAAGGAAATAGTAAAGATTAGATTAGAAATAAATGAAGTAGAATGTAGAAAAACAAAAGAGAAAATCAATGAAACTAAGAGCGGGATTTTTTGAAAAGAACAGTGACAGTGACAAATGCTAGTAGCCAGATTAATTATGAAAAAATAGAGGACTCAAGTAACTAAAATCAGAAATAAAAGTGGGAACATTTCAACTGGTACCACAGGAGAAAGGGGGATTATAAAGGACTGCGGTGAACAATATTATACCAACAAATTGATAACCTAGAAGAAAGTGGTAAATTCTTAGAAACACTCCATTAACTATTTATAATAGTTATAAATAAAATAAAGCATCTAAGAATAAATTTTACCAAACAAGTGAGAGATCCTGTTAGTGATAATTAAAAAATATTGATGAAAGAAATCAAAGAGAATACAGAAAATGGAAAGATATTCCATGTTCATGGATAGGAAGAGTCAATATTGTTAAAATGCCCATACTCCCTAAGGCAGTCTACAGAATCAATGCAATCTATATAAAAATACCAATGATATTCTTTATAAAATAGAAAAAGTAATCCTAAAATTTATATGGATGCACAAAAGATCCAAAATAGCCAAAGCCCCCATCCTGAGTAAAAGAATAAAACTGGAGGAATCATATTACCTGACTTCAAATTATATTACAGAGCTACAGCCCAAATAGCATGGTACTGGCATAAAAACAGACACAAAGACCAATGGAATGATTAGAGAACCCCCAAATAAATACATACATCTACAGTAAACTCATTTTCAACAAATGGGACAAGAACACTTTGGAGAAAATACAGTCTCTTTAATAAATGGTGCTGGAAAAACTATATATCTATATGCAGAATGATAAAACTAGATCAATATCTCTAGCCATATACAAAAATCAAATCAAAAAGGATTTAAATACTTAAATCCAAGACATGACACTATAAAACTACTAAAAGAAAATATTGGAGAAATGATCCATGTCATTGTTCTGGGCAAAGATTTCTTGAGTAATACCTCCAAAGCACAGGCAACCAAAGAAAAAATAGATAAATGGTATCACATCAAGCTAAAAAGCTTCTACACAGCAAAGGAAACAAACAACAAAGTAAAGGAGAATCCACAGAATTTCTCCCACAGAATGGGAGAAAATATTTGCAAACTACCCAATGTGACAAAGGATTAATAACTAGAATATATGTGCATATAAGAAACTTTGCTCAATAGGAGAAAAATCAAATGATCTAATTAAAAATGAGCAAAACATCTGAATACACATTTCCCAAAAGAAGATATACAGATGGCCAAGAAGTATTATGAAAAAATGGTCCACATCATTAGTCATCAGAGAAATGTAAATCAAAGCTACAATGAGGTATCATGTCATGTCCCAGTTAAATTGGCTTTTATTCAAAGACAAGCATAATGAATGTGGTGAGGATGTTGAGAACTGGAACATCCTCATACACTGTTGGTGGAAATGTAAATTAGTACAGCTACTATGGAGAACAGTTATAGAGGTTCCTCAAAAAACTGAAACTAGAACTACCATATAATCCAGCAATCCCATTGCTAAAAGATCTAGCCATTGTTAATACTATTTTTCGTATTACATGGCTGAATACTTTCTGGACAGCCCTCATACATCCGAAAGAACGGAAATAAGTCGATGGAAGAGATAGCTGTCCTCCCATGTTTGTTGCAGTACCAGTCACAATATCCAAGATTTGGAATTACACTCAGTGTCCATCAAAGGATGAATGGATAAAGAAAATGTGGCACATATTACACAGCAGAATATTCTTCAGTAATAAAAAAATGAAATCCTGTTATTTATGACAACATGGGTAAAACTGGAGAATATTAAGTGAAATAAGCCAAGCACAGACAGAAGAATTTCACATGTTCTCACTCCTATGTGGGAGCTAAAAGCTAAAATAATTGATGCCATGATGATGGACAGTAGAAGATGGTTACTGGAGGCTGAAAAAGGTAACAGGGAATGGGGATAGAGCGGATGGTTAATGAATGCAAAAATATAGTTACATAAAATGAACAAGATCTAGTATTTGATAGCATAACAGGTAACCAAAGTCGGCAATAAGTTATTGCATATTTAAAAATAACTAAAAGAGTGAAATTGGAATGTTCTTAACACAAAAAAATGATAAAAGCTTGAGGTGACAGATACCCCAATCACCCTGATTTGATGAACAGGATACACATTGTATGCCTATTTCAAAACAGCATATGTAGTCCATAAATACATATAATTATTATGTATCTGTGATTATTCAAAATAAAATTATTTTTATAATTTAAAACTTCTGGATACATTATGAAGGATGTGAAAAGGCAACCCATGGAACTGGAGCAAATATTGGCAAATCCTATATCTGATAAGGGTTTAATACTTACAAGTCTTACAACTCAACAGCAAAAACACAACCCAATTTAAAAATGGACTAGAGACTTATGTGGACATATTTCCAAAGAAGATATACAAATGGCACATGAAAAGATGTTCAAACATCAACGGTCATTAAGAAAAGCACATCAAAACTACAATACAATACCCTTAACATTCATTAGGATGAACTTTAATTTTTAAATTATTTTTCTTCTTTTTTTACCCTTTTTCTTATGGCCAAGACTAGGGTTTTTTTTTTTTTTTAATTAAATCATACACACATAGATCATGTATGCATTAATGCATTTATGGGGTACAATGTGCTGAATTCATGTAGAATTAGGAATGCTTACATCACACTGGTTAATATACACCTTGTCTCATTTACTTAATTATTGTGTTAAGACATTTATACTCTATACTAATAGATCTGACATGTACCCTTGCATTATGCACCATAGATTGAACTTTAATTTTTTAAAAAAAGAAAAGTAGCAATGGTTAATGAGGATCTGGAGCAATAAAAACCCACCATACAATCCAGCAATTCTACTACACGGTATTTATCCAATGGAAAGGAAATCAGTATGTGTGTATCAAAGGGATACCTGCACTTCCACGTTTACTGCAGCATTATTCACAATAGTCAAGCTGTGGAATCAACCTAAGTGCCCATCAGTGGATGAATGGATAATGAAAATTTGTATGTACACAGTGGAAATACTATTCTGCCATAAAAAGAATGAAATCCTGTCAGTTGCAGCAACATGGATGGAACTGGAGGTCATTATATTAAGTCATATGTAGGAGTTTTAAAAAGTTGATCTCATGGAAGTAGAGGATAGAATGAGAATTATCAGAGGCCTAGAAGAGAGTGTGGATGAGGAGGGGGAGAGGAAGAGAGATTGTTTAATAGGCATAAGCATACAGTTAGGTAGAAGAAATAAATTCTAGTCTTCAATAGCACAGTAGGTGATTACAGTTAACAATAATTTATTGTATATTTTAAACTAGCCAGAGAGAAGATTTGTCACTCTCGGTAGGGTACTGTGACATCACAGCTCACAGCAACCTCAAACTCTTGAGCTTAAGTGATTCTCTAGCCTCAGCCTCCCAAGTAGCTGGGACTACAGGTGCCCACCACAACACCTGGCTATTTTTGGTTTTAGTTGTCAGTGTTGTTTGGCAGGCCCGGGCTGGGTTTGAACCCACTAGTTCCAGTGTGTGTGCCTGATGCTCTAGCCGCTGAACTACAGGCGCTGAGCCAGAAGAGAAGATTTTAAATGTTCCCAGCACAAAGAAATGATAAATGTTTGAGGTGATGGCTATCCTAAATACATTGATTTGATCATTACACATTGTATGCATACATTAAAATATCAAGAGCATTCCGTAAGTAGGTAGAATTAAAATTGTCATACTCAATATATATTGGTAACATTTCTTATCTTATATATTGAATCTTGTATCTTTTGTAATTGCAGAAGTCAAAGTGACTTGAGTATTATCATTTTAATACAGTCTTTTCTTTCCTGAAAAGTGCATACATATTTTCGCCACCCTCTGTATATATATATATACACTATACACACATACACACATAGCACCAACACATGCTACAATTTGCATGAATTTTGAAAACCTTAAGTTTTTATATTAACTAAGTAAAAGAAGCCAGACATAAAAGGTCACATGTTGTGTAATTTTCTTCATATGATATATATACACAGTGGGCAAATTCATGGAGACAGAAAGCAGACTAATGGGTCACCAGGGGTTGGAGAGAAGTTAGTGGGAAATGGTTATTTTATTATAGTTACTTATGGGTCCAAGGTGTTTTGGGGGGTGATGAAAAGGTTTTGAAACTAGAAAAAGGTGGCGTTTTGCAAAACATTTTTGAATATCCTAGATACCGCTGAATTATATGCTTTAAAATGGTTAATTTTAGGTTACATGAATTTCACCAAATAAATAAATAGCAAGGAGAGAATGGAATGGCTTACTTTTCTTTTTCCTCTTGAGATAATGCTCGCCAAACAATTTTATTCAAGCGTCTGTTTGAAAAAAATAAAGACAATGATAATTTAGTAGGAATACGTCTTTTCCTGGCAAAAGGCTGACCCCAGGCACTGCAGGGGAGCCCAAGATAAGCACCATCACCCTGGACCACGCTGCTGTTATCTGAGCATCTCATTATGGCATTTGTGTCAAACATTAAAGGAGCTCAGTCAGGTACAACCCAGTCTGATCAAAGGCAGTAGACAGACTATTCCTATGTGTTAAGATGTTTCTTCCACCATTTTTCTTCCTAAGGAAAAAGCTGCCTTAGGCTTGCTTTCTGTAGACGTTCCTCTGCCTGGATGCTCAGAGTAAAAGAGGTTAACAGGGCCATAAATAATAGTACTGGGATGCAGTTTAGACATCAACCAGCCTGACCACCTTGTTTTCCAAATGAGGCTCCTGAGGGTCAGAGAGATGAGGCGCTTTGCCCAGACTACAGCTCATCACTTCTCTTTAGACTGAGAAGCTGTCAATCCAGGAGGAAAGACGAGGATTGGAGCCAGGGGTTCCTCCAGGGGAGTTCACTACCCCAAAGCAGGCTTCCTGGACTGCAGGGCTCACAACACTGGCTTCAACCTTGTGAACATTAAAAAAATTAATTCAATCAATTGTGGTGAGAAGACACTATCCCATTCAGGAGACATTCTTCTAACCAGCGGACCCAGCACAATGGGACAGGGCTCTGGGCACACACTTCTGGTGGAGGAGTTATCCTGTCCCGATCTCCTGTCATGAGCCTGATGAGAACACAGAAAGGGAGGCTGGTGCGGGGGTTAAAAGATGGACTCTGGAGCCACAGTGCCTGTGCTGAAAGCTCAGTTAGCTTCTCCTCTTCCTGGCTGTGAGACTCTGAGCCAATACTTAACTTTTCCTACAAAATGTGGATAATAGTACCTCCCCCTTCCTAGTGTCACTGTGTGGACTCAATGAGCCGAACTGTATTGGACACAGTAAATGTTCTGTAAGTGCTAGAAAAAAGTCAGGAAGAGGAAAACAAGCCAGCTCAGTGCTTCTGTCTCACTTGAAATTTTTGGTCCTTTGGGGCCTATTTGGAAATTGGTTTTCTTTAATCGTGTGAGTCATGTAACAATGATCAAGTATACTAAGACTTGTTAAAAGGATTTGTATTAGGCATTTTGGTGGGTATTTTTGTGGGTGTACTTCTTTTCTTAAAAAGACCCACCTATTCACAATCCTCTTAAAACTAAATTTTGAAAGTGGAGGCAGTGTGGTAGGCAGAGAAGCTGGCGGTGTGGGTAAGGCTTTAGAATGACATGGGTCTGGGTATGAATCTCAGTGTTCCCACTTTGCTGCTGTGTAATCCTGTGTTACACAGCTTTTGGAAACTCCTCTTTCTCATTAATAAGATAAGGCTAACACCACCTGCCCTTGGCATCCTTGAGATGAAAGGTATACATAAAGTGACCAGGAATAACTCTATGGTTGTTCCTTCCAGGTTCTGAAGAATGAGGCTTATAAATTTTGAGAAATCATTGATGAATGAATGAACTAGTATATACTTCTAATTTCAATTCAATACTTTAGAAAAGACTTTTCCAAGAGCACACTTTCAAAACCTCTGTAATTCTATTTTCCATCTTCACTGAAATATTTCAGTGACTCTAGTGAAGTCATTGGCTCTTCAGTGCTGGGAGGCAATCACAGGAAAACCACTGTGCACAGGTGAGGGCCTTTCTGAGGCTGGCCCAGACTCTTGTTTGGGGGTTTAACTAATGATAGTTTCTCTTTGTTGTAGGAGAGTGAAACTTGGCTAAGAGGGTGTATTCATTAGCTTTCTCTGTCTCTAATTTTGAAATCTACTTGTGCCATGAAGTGACTCATTTGCGAAGCAATTTGTAACTAGTGACACTTCAGAAGTTTGAGAGCATCCAGCCCAGTGAATTAAAGACTAAGTAGAGGGTTTTAAACATGGTTCCAGAGTCAGGTTAGAACAGAGGCTTCTCCTGCAGATCTGAGAGTGACCTTGACTTTAGGTCTGTAAACAGAGTAAGGTGCAGAAAAATCACCCCAGAATCTAGCCAGCCCTGGCAATATTCACTCAAAGATTATGCTCAGACACACAAAGCTAAAATTACTCCCTCAATTCTCAAAATATTGAAACAGAAGAACTTTAACACAAGAGTACTGTGACCAGAATCACTAGTTTATATCATTATTTTGGCCAAAGGACTGTAAGCTTTCCATTTGCCTAGTCATCCCTAACCATAAGAATTTAGGTCACATAAGGTTATATATATGTTAGGTCACACGAGGTTATATAAGGTTACATCTGGCTTACTTTTGTTGGGAAAGGCCTTAGAAATGTTACTAAGTGGAGTGGGGTGGAGATAAAGCATTTCCTTTTCATATTCTGCATATTTTGAGAAAGTGGAGCAAAGTGGAGCAAATTGAAAAAAGGAATGATATTTACATCAGCAAAAGTCTTAAACTATTGAATGCAAAAGATTAAGAAGTTGTGTCCTGTGTAATGTTCATATTAATATTAATATTATTAAGTCATATTGTTAAATTATTTAATATAAACATCAAATTAGCAACACCAAATAATTTAATCAATAATTGTACATATTATTAAATGATATCAGTCAGGTTAAAATTAATATTATTAATAACATTAGAATAATATTATTATAACTAATAATAATATAGTGACAATATTTGTCTAGAGGGTACTAAAAGGTTTTTCCAGATTTGCTCACTGGAAGTAAGAAGCTCACTTACTATGTCTATATTTTGGTTTTGTTGCTAAGTAAGAAGGCCTCTCTTCTGCCTGGGAATGGGGGTCCCTATCCTTCTTGAAACTCCTGGGAAAGGTCAGCACAGTGGGAGGAGCTTTATAACCGTCACACTTCATATATGTATCATCATTTTAGGATCATCAGATTCAGGAAATGAAAGGGTTATGTAATTAGCATTAATTGCTCTTTATATGTGATTTACATAATCCTCACTTGCCCTGTGAGACAAGACAGGTTCTATGAGTAAGGAATATGAGGCTTTCCCAGAGTGGTATCAGAACCAAGAATGAAACCCCCCCAAACTGTCTGACCTCAAAGCTCTAGTTTGTGGTCTTGCACCAGGCTTTCACAGACCAGACAAATATAGAACTCTGGTACTTGAATTATCCAAACAAATTACACTAGATTTGGAATGGTATTATTATATTGCATTTCAAATAACTGAATTTGAAGAATTTTAATAACCGAACTTGAATTATATCAAATTTGAATAGAATAGTCAAATACCTGAGTGCACATAGGCACACACACAGACACCTGCTAGGAATAGGGGATGAAGGAGAAAGCAAGGCTGGCTGAGCCCTTGGCCGCAGGAGCTGACATCCTAGAGGGGCAGAGATGGTCAGCAGGCCACAGGCCTGTGCCCTGAGTGCTCTGAGGGCCACACACAGGGTGGGCAGTGGAGGGGAACTATGGAAAGGCCTCTGAGGAGGGACCCTGGTGCTGAGGCAAATAGGGATGAAAGACCCTGCAGAGTGCCAGCAGCTCAGCAGGGGAGAAGCAAGCTCAAAGGCAAGAAAAGCCCTGCCTGGAAGTCTCAGACCCACAGGGAAGGGGGAGCCTTGACTGGCTCAACCTGCATCCATAAGAAAGATGCAGGGCAGGTAGAGACTCAGAGATACACTAAGGAGCCCAGGTAAGAGTGGCCTTGGTTCTCACTTGAGAGCAGTGGGATAGCTTCACATACAAGGGGGCTTGGGAGAGCCCTGTGATGGCACAGTGGGGAAAAGGCCTCCCTTGACACTGGACTGTATACACTCCACGGGCAGGAGTCAGACCTTGAAATTGTTTTGAACACACATTAGACACATTGCAAAATGACAAGAGGCTGATAAATGCTGGCCTGAGCCACATTGTTAACTTCCATGGACTTTCATTTCTCCCACCCACATGGTAAATGGAAATCCAACTTCCAGAACCAAGAACAGGTTTGCCTGAAGAGGCTGGTGTGCTTTAAGTTTTAGCAAGTGCTGTGCACCAAGGATTAACTGAGCTCTGGGGGCAGGGTGGGCAGGCGATAACAGCATGGCCAGGGTAAAGACTGGGTCCTCTGCCCCTGCAAGAAGAGCCTCCTGGTCTCAGAATGGACACAGTGACTATTTCAGAGCATGAATTTCACTGTAGTCAACTTGATCGTTTACCTTGAACTTGATACAAAAAAATTTAATAATAATATATACTTATCTCCATTATTTCATTACTTTAAAGATCTCATCGAAATGTAAAATGTCTATAGATTTTGAAAAGGAAGATTGTTTCCTTAAAACTCTGCCAAAAATGTTCAGGTTAAGTACTTAATGCAGTGCCTGGAGCACAGGAAACCTTGTGCTAGTTGCTGCCACTGCTGTTGATATTCCTCATGAACGATTTTAGAAATTGCTTCAGAAACAAAACAAGGCTAAGCTAAAATAAAAGGCCAAAACAAACAAATTCCACATCCATTAAAGAGCAGCCAGGAGGAATACTCACTTTTCATAGGACTTAATCGCCTGTTCCACTTTTCGCTTGTAAAGACTGAGCTTGATTCCTTTGGGGTTAATTAACATCATCTTATTTGTGTCGCTGGACACATGTGCCAGAGGGAACACCTACACGTCAATATCAAAAGAGAGGAAAGTGTCACTTGATAGGTTAACAAGTACCTTCAAAAAAGTATCTGTATAGCTGTCTAAATTTTTTTCTGATTATAAACGCAATACATTATACATGTAGAAAATATAGTAAATCATAAAGAAGAAATAAGAATGAAAGATATTATTGTGAACCATTTCCTTTCAATTTTTAAAACTAGATATTTTAAAAACCACCACCACCACACACACACAGAGGCCAAAAAATGGCAATAAAGGCCAAAACTGTTTCTGAAGTGCTAATGAGAATTGAGTATCATCTTCAGAGGCCTCTGTCAAATCAGAAAATAAGAGATAAGAGGTAGGATCTCAATTTTGTTTCTTTATAACTTAGTGGTGGGTCAATCCTCTTTTTTAATATACTTATTTTACATTTTATTTTTTAAGAATATTTTATTGTTGATATCTTTTGACCATTTTTCTTATCAGTTTATAAGAGGTTCTTATAACATGTCATAACAAAACCACTTCCTATAAGAACAGCAGAGCACCAGAAAGAAAGGCTTTCTGATATTCTTTCTGTCTCTGCCTAGTGCTTATTTCTGGCTTTTTGGATACCTGATTCCACACCAGGCAATTCTAGGGAGAAAAATGGTAGACTTATTGCTGGTTTGGTCTCCCTCCCCAGTTTTTTGGGATCATCTCGATTTCGAAGTTCTCTTCCATATAGGTATATAGTCTATGATTTACAGTTGTATTTAATGGCAAAGAGAGGCTTACTCCACCCTCCCCTGAATCAAAACCCACCTTCATTCTTTTCTTCCCGACTGACCTTTCATCTTAACAGTACCTGTTATTTTATGCTTACGTTCCCAGATTACCCATCTCTCTCTAGTAGTATGTCAGCTCCGTAAGAGCAGAAACTGCTTGATTTACTACTGCATTCCCATCTCTTAGAACAGTGCCTCATACACAGTGTGCCCTCAGCAAACACTTGTTGATAAATGAAAACATGCACGCTTACAAAATGTATATCTCATATCTTAATATTTAAATAAAAAAGAAAAATGTCTAACAGGAACATGCTGAGCTATACTATCATTGTTTCAATATTGTAGTATATGATTCTGATTATAGGAACATATAGGTATTTTGGAAATGTGGAGAAGTACTTTTAAGAAGCAAATTTTTGCGTTCAATCAAGATGACATAACTCATGCTTTTATGTTTCTCTGCACCTCCAAAAATCATACAAATCTTTTGTTGTTATTAAGAAAAGAATGCATAGAAAAGAAAAAAGGAAAGGATGTTGCATGACTGATAAATAGATTTCTAGAGACAAAAAGCTGAGCAGAAATGTGAAAAGGTGAGCAGTGCTGAAGCTATATGGGCTTGCTGATTCTGTGTTCAAAGAAGGCAGGGCAGGAGGGGCTCAACTCTCAGAAAACAAGTGGGATTATGAGTACTTGGTAAAACAAAAGCCTGAATCAGGCTGAGTGCCAGGCATCAGTGCTGGTATGGTGGTCTCTTACCCCTGAAAGAAGGCCCTGCCTAGGGTGAGTAGACACTGATGTAGCCTCACAACTAAGAACTAAGTCAAGCCATTCTTTGTAATATCCACAGTATGACTGTGGAACAAGAGTGTAAACACCCATGGTAGGGCCGTAGGTCACAGGGATGAATTTAGGCAACTGTAAAACAGAGAAAAAAAGAGGAAAGGCAGATTTTAAAAGTATCTTATTAAAATGAGATACCAAAGTAAAATTTCCAAGTATATACAGAAGTAAAATGTCAAAAATAATAACTGAGAAAATCAATAATCAGAATGTCAACCCACTTGAGAATAAATTCATTAAGCCATCTCACAATGACTTTAAGTTAATTATGATTAAAATTGCTTGTGATTAGGTTCTCAAAAATGTAGCAGCCACACACACACACACACACATATATATATATATATATATATTTTTTTTTTTTTTTTTTTTGTAGTTTTTGGCTGGGGCTGGGTTTTAACCCACCACCTCTGGTATGTGGGACTGGTGCCCTACTCCTTTGAGCCACAGGCACCACCCTGCAGCTATATAAAAGTACAAAAACTTACTGAAGTGCCATAAGAAGAAATAGATAGGATTAAAAAAATAAAAAAAATCTATCTTGGAAAAAAATTGTAATTGAAATAAAAAAATCTTAATAGCTAGAATAAATTCTCAACTGACACAATTAGAAAAAGAACTGGTGAAGTGGGTGATTACACTAATGACTTTCCACAGAATACAGCACAGGGAGGTAAAAATATATAGTTATAGATGATGATGACAATCATGATGAGAGATAAAGAAACTTACAGGAATTTCAGAAGAAGAGAATAGATTGCTAGAGAAGCAACATGTGAAACTATAATAGTTGAGTATTCTACAATTGGAAAAAAGAAATAAGTCCTCAGATCAAAACTGAGCTCATATCAAAACAGCCTAAAAAGGAAAAATCCATACATAAAGAAATTGGAGTAAAACTGCAGCATGTCAAATCTAAAGGAAAATCTTAAAAGCAATCCTTACAAAAAAAAAAACCCATATAAAGAAATGACATATTTAATAGATAATAGCTATTTGAGCATACACAGATCAACAAATGTGATTCATCACATAAACAGGAGTAAAAACAAAGACCATATGGTCATTTCAATATCAAGCGTTTGATAGAATCCAGTTCCTCTTTATGATAAAAAATCCTCAACCAACTAGGCATTTAAGGAACAAGCCTCAAAATAATAAAAGACATGTGACGAACCCATTCTACCATCACACTGAATAGGAAAATAGGTCTTCTCCCTAAGAACTGGAACAAGACAAGGATGCCCACTGTCACCCCTTTATTCAACATTAGTACTAGAAGTCATAGCCAGCGTAATAAGATAAGAGAAAGAAATAAAGGTCATGCAAATTAGAAAAGAGGAGGTCAAACTATTTCTGTTTGCTGATGATATACTCTTACATCTAGAAAATTCTAAAGATTCCTCCAAAAGACTTCTAGAGTCTAACTGATAAATTCAGTAAAGTCTCAGATTACTATATTAATGTATACAAATCAGTAACATTTCTATATGCTAGTAATAAGCTGAGAGTCAGATCAAGAACCGACTACCACATACAATAGCTGCAAAAAATTAAAATAGCTGGGAATATACTTAACTAAGGAGGTGAAAGATCTCCACAAGCAGAACAACAAAACATTGATGAAAAAAATCACGGATCACACAAATAAATGGAAAAACATCCCATGCTCATGGGATAGAATAATCAATATTAGAATGTCCATTCTGCCCAAATTGAAAGACTTAACTATAAGACCTGAGGCCACAAAAAATTCCAGAAGAAAACTTAAGAAAAACTCTTCTGAACATTGAGTTTGGCAAAGAATTTATGACAGACCTGAAAAGCAAATATAGCAATAACAAAAATAAATAAATGAGACTTAATTAAATTAAAAATTTCTGCTCAGCATAAGAAATAATAAACAGAGCAAATGGACAACCTGTAGAATGGGAGAAAATATGCACAGACTGTACACATCTGACAAAGAAATATACCAGAATATACAAAGAACTCAAATCAGCAAGAAAAAACCGCTGATGGGTTTTCTACAATCCGCTCCATCAAATAACTCCATCAAAAAGTGAGCAAGATACATGAACAGATTTTTTTCAAAAGATATACAAATAGCTAACAAACATATGAAAAAATATTAAACATTGCAATCATCAGGGAAATGCAAATTAAAACCACAATGAGATACCACCTTACCATGTCAGAATGGCCATTACCAATAGGTCAATAGATGTTGGCATAGGTATGATGTAAAGGGAACACTTACATCCTGTTGGTGGGACTACCAAATAGTACAACCTCTATGGAAAACAGTAGGGGATTCCTCAAAGAATTAAAAGTAGATCTATTATTTGACCCAGCAATTCCATTACTGGGTATCTACCCAAAGGAAAATAAGTCATTATATATATTTAAAAAATCAGCACCCAAGTATTTATCACAGCACAATTCACTATTACCAAGATATGGAATAAACCTTAGTGCCCATCAACTGCTGAGTAGATAAAGAAAATGTGCCATATATTTGCTACTATAAAAATAAAGAATGAAAGAATGTCTTTTACAGCAACTTGAATGGAACTAGAGAACATTATTTTAGAACAGGTGAAGTATCTCAGGAATGGAGAAACAAAGGCCACATGTTCTCACTTGTAAGTGGGAGCTAAACAATGGGTATATACAGTCATAACGTGGTGTAATGGACATTGGAAACTAAGAAGGGGGAATAGAAGGAGGAGAGTGAGGGATGAAAACTTACCTATCTGGTACCATGCATGGTATTCTGGTAATAGGTACATAAAAAACCCTTCAGCATTATACAATTCATTCATGTAATAAAAAACACTTGCATTCCCTAAATCTACAGAAATAAATCAAAAGAAGATAGTATCTTCAAAATACTCAACAAGGACCTTTATAAAACAAAACAACTTACTTAAGACTTGGAATTTTTTTTTTCATGTATGTTAAAACTTTTAAATAATTACCAAAGGAATGCAAGTACCATCTACTGCTTCTGAACCAGCACAGGTGGGGGAAAAAGAGGGAGTATAGACAACTTTTTCAGTCTAACAAAAGACAAGAAAGAATACCATAAAGACGCAAAGGAAAAATTTTCAACAGAAAAGAGGTCAGAAATAAATCCAAATTTATCAGTATTTAGGAGAAATGGAAATGTATTCATCAGAAAAACACAGCAAGGGGAAAATTAATCACGATAGATAAAAATCTCAAAAATATGTTAAACCAAATCGTTTCAGAAAGAAGTTTACAATATGATACCATCTGTACGTTTTAAACCTATGGAATGATGTTTGGAACTATTGTACCAAGGACATTAAAACGTGGACACTCAGGAGAGAGGGGTCCTCAACTTTATCTGAAATGCTCTTTTTAGTTTTAAAATGCCTGAAACATTAAAACAAAAAATAGGTTTAAAACTATCAACAGTGGTTATTTCTAAAAATTGGGCTTTCAGGACACGTGAAGAGGGTAGGTAGAACTTTTACTTTTTACTGTACTGTTCCATATTCTTTAAAAACAACTTACGTTAATTTTGTAATTAAACCATTAAGACTAAAATTTACATTAGACTAAGATTTAAACAACTGAAGCGAAATAGGAAGAGAAGAGGCTGAATAGTTCAACATTTCAACTTATCAATCCCACAAATTCAGCATGGGGCTTCTAAACAATCCTCATCAAAGGGAAGTAGCCAGAACTGGGCTACAAGGCAGCACGACTGAACTTTAAACACTGACTGAAGCTTGTAGAAGCAAGGAAAACATCATCTTTCAAAATAGAACTATATGTCACATAAATTTTCAGAGAAAAAAAAATCAATCTCAACAAAATGAAAGACATTTCTGGTTTCTTTTTCTTTCTTTCTTTTTTTTTTTCTTTTCCTTTTCTTCCCTGGGGAAAAAATACTCCTTTAGAAGCCTACAAATAGCTCTTCAAGCTTGCCAGTTAATGGCTCCATTGAAAGTCAATACCACAAAATATTTAGCAACATCGTAACATTTCACCACCATGGCTTGGCTCTTGACTCCATATTGAGAGAAAGGCGGGTGCAGCGTTTTACTTCCCTCCTTCCTGGATTTAGATCGCTTGCCCTGCAAGGCCATCGTGTGCGTCAGTGTGTCCCAGGCTCCACTGGCTTTCGTGCGCTCACTCTTAGCCCTTTCTGCATGCAGACTCAGGGAAAGACAGAGTCATACCCCACACCCTGAGTCTGTCCTCTTAGTTTTTGCAACCTGGTAGTTGCCTACAGGTTATATGAGATATTTTCTTTATGATGTCAAATCTGGTGTGATTATGAGGTCATGGGGGCACCCTCGTAAGGACTTTGAGGGGCAGAATCATGGCTGTCCCACTTCTGTAAGGAAGCGAGGAGGAGGATAAAGAGGTTGATGAAGATTGTGCCGTCTGTTTGAGAAGAAGTCAAACCACCTGGTCACAGCACCCCTGACAGGGGTTCACTTAGTACTTTTATAACACAAGTCAAGCATAGCAGACTAAGGGGACACTCTTCTGGACAATATTTGATAACAAAAAGGAGTCTCGACATATTACCTACGTACTTTAATTCCTTCAAGGTTAACCTAGAAGTTTGGTAAACTGACATTAATAATCACACGCTGGGCCAAGATTTTCACTAGGAGAGAAATAGGGAAGGAAAGAATAGGGAGAGAGAAAAGGGGGCGGGAAGAGAGTGGGGGTAGAGAGAGAGAGAGAGAAAGAGAGAGCGAATCACTGACCATAAAGTCCACCTAAATTGCTGGAGCTCATGGACAGGCCAATTTGGGCTGATTCAGTTAGAATTTTTCCCACTGTTAGATGAAATATCCCTCCAGAAGAGCTTATCAGTAACAATAACAGAATGTCTAATTGCTCTCTGCCAGGCACTGGGCAGTCTTTACGTGTTTCTCATTCAGTCCCTCTGTAGACAAATAAACTTAAGGGCAACTTTTCCTCTATAGCTCCCCTTTCCACCAGCCTCTGGAGTTCCTTATTCCCTTTGAAAATACTAGCTTCTGAGCAAGGGGAGGAATAAAAACAAAAATAAACACAAAATGAAAATACTAGTTTCTAGCACAATACATGTACAAAGTAACCATTTATTGAGTACATGAAAGATTAAAACTATGTGTACATTAAAATAATGGCTGAGATTCAAAAAATATAATTAAGCTTAGATTCCACCAGATTTGAATTCTTGGTAATTGATGCATGAGGTGAAGTATAACTTTGCTGTTTTTTAAGAGTCATTTGGTAAGAATATTAATGATGTAAAAAAGATTTTAAGAGGTATATTTAGTTTATATAGAAAACTTCATAAATGGTAAAATAATGGAAAATTAAAACAAAATGCCTTTCACATAGCAACTGGTGGGAGGTTTGGGGGGTTGGGTTGCTTTTACTATTACTACTCCAAGGGATAGTAAAATGAGCACTTTTAAAATTCTAAATAAGCTTCTCCACGATGGGAGGAATACATTGATTGCAGTAATTCATATTACTAAATATTAGTGCCACCATTAAAATTCATCCAAAAGCAGGAAAGAAAAAATGTTCATAATGTATGCTAAGGAAAGAAAGTAGAACATAAAACTGTACACATGGCTATTCATTGTTGCAGTGAACAGGTGTACTACTACCTGACAGCATTCCAGCTGTGCTTGAAAGTAGTGTGAAACTGGTGATTATATCTTTATTGTTCAGCCCAGACTGAATTCACCAACTTCACTGTTTTTCAACTAAATCAGTTCTTCTAATAAATACCCCAGAAATTGGCCAAGGAGAGGTTCTTTTTGAGCACAAGTAAAGGAAATTCGGTGCAAATCCCTCGTGGATGCATCTTTAAATAAAGATGTGGTGGCTTGCAGATGCTGCAGCTGTGCCAGTGGCTGAGTACTGAAGCTTACACATCTGCTTTTCAAACTGCAACATCTGCTGGCTCCCCAGAACAAAAGGGAGGCAGAGCCAAATTAATTGGCCAAGTGGCTTGTCAAAAAAGCTCATTCATAAATTCACGAAAATAGTTACTATAATGTAGATTACCTCTCACATTTCTCAGTCTATACATCTATAACAAAAATATTATTTTTGATTTAAGTTTCAATTAAAATGTTCATTACCATTTTAATTGGTATAGAAGATGAGAACATGCTGGCATGGAATGATGTTCATGGTTGAGTAAAAATGCAGGTACAAGATAATATACTCCATTTGAGTTTATTTGGGTAATAAAATGAATAAAGGCTGTATAAACAATACATAAAGGCCATATAAATAAAATGTAGTAAAGGGTTTAGCCAAATAACCATCAAATGACTCATCTGTGGTAGGTTACAACTTTGCTTCTTTCTTTTTCACTTATCTAGATCTTTTAATCTTTTTATACAACAAATATACATATGTAGCTTTTGTGATAATCGTCATTTTAAATTGAAAAATGTTTTTGTATTAATATACAGTTTTGTTATGTTCAATGCTACTATATTTGAGAGCAGCAAAATGTCACGATTTTGACACTGTCCCCTTTTGGAACCTAATGTGCCTTGTTAGCTAAATGAAGAAATGAACAGCCACATCTCATGTTGCTCTAAGTTTTAGATGAGATACGTTGATGATATCAAATGCTTCATTCAGAACCTAGTACGTGATGAGAATTCATTGCATACAAGATTAAGGACCTTGCCATGCCCCTTCAGGAGTAAATAACACAGCTGAGGTACAAATCCAGGACGTCTGACCACAAAGCTATGTACAGAACCCAGAGAAGGACAAAGCAGGATGCCTTGATGGGATGCAAAGACATTATGATAATGATGGTGATGACAGATGATGAGGTAGAATCTCTAGCGATGCAGACTAATCTTCCCAAATTGTTCCTTTTTTTTTTTTTTCCAAAGCAATTGGCAATAAAGAGCTTTAAATTCCAGGTCCAAGAAAAGAGAACACTTCTACACTGCTGGTGAGAAGGCAAACTAATATGTTCCTTTTAAGGGGCTGAAAATGTAATTATGTATCTGCTTATTTAGTTGCATTTTACCTTTACTTAAGGTTCTGAATGTTTTGGGCCACTTCCTAGATTCCAAACATGAAAGATGTTTGGAGAACACTTAGAGATCTAAAAACAGACCTGCCATTCAACCCGACAATTCCTCTAGGTATATATCCAGAAGACCAATTCGTCTAGGTATATATCCAGAAGACCAAAAATCACAATATACCAGAATATTTTTTGCAGCCCAATTCATAATTTCTATGTCATGGAAGAAGCCCAAGTGCCCATCAATACATAAATGGATTAATAAATTGTGGTACATGTACACCATGGAATATTACACAGCCTTAAAGAAAGATGGAGACTTTACCTCTTTCATGTTTACATGGATGGAGCTGGAACATATTCTTCTTAGCAAAGTATCTCAAGAATGGAAGAAAAGGTATCCAATGTACTCAGCCCTACTATGAAACCAATTTATAGCTTTCTTATGAAAAGAATATGGGGAAGGGGGAAAGGGCAGGGTGGGAAGGGGGGAAGATGGATGGAGGGAGGGTGACTGCTGGGACCATACCTGCGGTGCATCTTACAAGGGTACATGTGAAACTTACTAAATGTAGAATATAAATGTCTTAACACAAGAACTAAGAAAATGCCAGGAAGGCTATGTCAACCAGTGTGATGAAAGTATGTCAAATGGTCTATAAAACCAGTGTATGGTGCCCCATGATCGCATTAATGTACATAGCTGTAATTTAATAATAAAAAATGTATATTTCAAATTGTATATAAAACCAGTGTATGGTGTCCCATGATTGCATTAATGTACACAACTATGATTTAATAAAAACAAATCAAAAAAAATATAGTACATTATGCTCTGAAATATTTGGAAGGAAAAAATTAATGCTTTTTCTTTCTTTCTTTCTTTCTTTTTTTTTTTTTTTTGCAGTTTTTGGCCGGGGCTGGGTTTGAACCCGCCACTTCTGGCACATGGGTCTGGTGCCCCACTCCTTTGAGCCACAGGCACCACCCCAATGCTTTTTCTTTTCTTTTCTTTTTCTTTTCTTTTTTTTGCGTTTTGGAGGATATTTAAATGACATGCTGTTGGAATTCAGCCACTGTCACAAAGGCGCTGATGCCAGCAGAGAGCTGCCTGACGGGTAGAATCACTATCGCTCTCTGTTGCACTGAAAAAAACAAAATTAAAACTATTAGAATGAAGTGATTCTGGAGGCCTGGACTGCTTTCTAGGGCAGCGGACGCTGGACTCAATGTGACCTAATTAATTAAGTGTATGTTACGTTAAATAGGTACCATAAGCAAACGACCACAGCAGATAGGGGAAAATCTTGACATCAGAGGGAAATAAATCAATCCGGTTGTTATCTGGGGATTTTTTAGAACACCAGTCCTAAGTCCAGGAGGCATTAATAAATATGGTATTTTACCATATTTGTCAGAAATCACCTTTTACACACCTGCCATTGCAGCTCTCCCTTCTGTCCCTGGAGGCGTTTCTGTCCCATCTAACATTCACATTTCTCAATATTGCAAAAATTCAGGACTGCAAAGGCTGTTGACGTCGTTCACTTTTACTCGTTTGTAAGGTGGTAACGATAAGACCACTACCTGCTCTCATCTGCCTTCCTGTCTCACCCAGGTGAGACAGTATAGTTGACTGTTCTTTTTTACACTGATCCAAAATTGTAGAATCATTTTTTTTTTTTAGGAGTTCCAAAGCATTTAATAATTTTGATAGTGAAGATTGCTAGTGTTTAGACTAAGATATGGAGAGCAGAATTGAAGTGGAAGTGGTAGCCAAGTAAATATGTGGGGCTGAGTTAATTGCCACATGTGATTTCAGAGGCTGTAAAGGCTTTCTCGTCTCTAAGAATCACCACTTCTCTGCTACGTCTAAAACTTCATATCCTTCCAGTGGAAGAAGGCTCTGCCCGGTAAACGCAGACCAGATGCCCTGCAGGAGCAGCACTTTATTCATCCAGACTATTGTGGATACGTGTGTTTTAGATTCCTTCTTGGAAGTAGATTATGACAGAGAATGGGAAGTTGTTGGATGCTGTGGGACTGAGGGGTGGGAGAAGGAAGCATGAGGTTGTCCAAGCCTTGGACACCAGGCCTGTTTTTCAATTTTGCTGGTGATTGGTATAACAGAAAAAGTGAAACTTAGTTTACTAAGAAATTGATTTATGAATGGGTTTTTCTATAGCTTTTTAAAAATAAAAATTGAAGCTCATAGAAAAGTTATAATAGTAAAGAAACTCCTATATGCTTTTCAGCTCCACTTGGCAAACACCCCCACCTGCTCTACCCGTTTCTCTCCACCTGCTCACGGGCTGTGCTTGTCGTTTGCCGAGTTCTGAGTTTTGCTCTCACTTCTCTTTAGACCAAATGGCTTCCATTAGTATTTCTTATATCGCAGATGTGCTGCTGATCAATCCTTCTAATGATCATTTATCTGAAAGTATTTACCTAAACATATTTGTAATAGGTGCTTTAAAGTCCTTATGTGCTAATTCAACATCTGGGTCAGTTTTTCTCTTGATTATGGACCGCGTTGTCCCATTTTTTTCTCTTTACTGTAAGTCTCACTTTCCTGATCTTCTCATTCCTGTAGTTTTCGACTGGATCAGGGCATGGTAGACGTGTGGTATACAGGCTCTAGATTCCATCTTTCTCTGGGAAGTGTTGATCTCTGTTCTAACACACAATTAACTTGGCAGGATTCAAACTCTAATTCCAACGGTGGCAGAAGCTGAACGCTCTTCTAATTTCCTTTGGCCTTTTTGCTATTTGCCTTTTGCCATGCTCCTTAGACTCTCCCCTGTAGCTGCAAAACTCAGGGATGAGGCAAGGACTTGGCAAAATGCGTATACAGAATTTTGGGTTTCCCTGTTGGGTAGTTGCTGTCCAGTCTCGCCAGAAGCCCTGGGTTCTCCCCTCGCCCTCCTCAAACCAACATGGCTGTGGCTTTCAGCCTCCGCTCTAACTGATGGACTGGGAAATGCCTTCAGGCAAAAAACCCTACAAACACAAATCTCAACCACTGTGCGCTCCATCTTTCAGAGGTCATCATCCTTCTGGTTTGTTTGCTTATGTTTCCCTTCTAATGGTTGTTTTTGAAATATTTTGTTCTGAACACAGTCATTATCTGTAAAGGAGTGTGACACATTACTCTGCCATTAGCAGAAGCAAAGCTTACAAATGCCTTTTAAAGACCAAAAGAATGAAACATCAATTCTATAAACGGTATATGTAAATAAATTAAGTACATCAATAAGTATTTATTGAGCATTTACTTTGATTGAGTTACTGTACTAATACTTGGTGCTAAAGATCCTTCCAGACATAAGAATTATATTGCGTTAGGGTCTATTTGAATGGGCCTGTATTTTTTGCTTTTGTTTTCTTTTAAAGACAGGGTCTCACTCTGTTCCCAACCTGGAGTAGAATGGTACAATCATAGCTCACTTAAGTCTCAAACACCTGGGCACCCCCGTGCGCCAGCGGAGGCTGCTCCGTGTGCACACTCTACTGTGCACCAGCGGAGGCTGCCCCGTGTGCACACTCCCACTGTGCACCAGCAGAGGCTGCCCCGCGTGCACACCCCCACTGTGCACCAGCAGAGGCTGCCCCATGTGCACACCCCGGCCATGCACTGCCCATGTGCCAGCAGAGGCTGCCCAGTGCTTACCCTTGAGTACCTCATGCTTTAAAGGGGGAGGAAGAATCAAGGAACAGGAGAACACTTATGTTAATTGCCAGTTTACTGGTCCTCCATTTTGCTTCCAAAGAAAATGGTTCTGTTGACTCCTTGGTGGATGTGGAGCAGAAGTGGGATGGCCACCAGCGCCATGTTCCAGCTCGGCTGCCAGGCTTGCACCCTTGTCCGGCTCAGCTGTGGAAGCAGGGAAGTGACTTTAAAGTCGTGGCACTGTTATCCCTGCCAGTGAGCGCTAGCAGGGAAGAGGAGCTTGTTCTCCCTCACTCCCATGGTATGACGCTCACCTAGAGATCCACCAGTTGTCATGACCGTCTCTATCTAGAGGACACAAAGAATTTCACTGTGTTAGTTGTATTTATTTCTGTATGTTATTTTTACAAATCACAGAATATGCAGTTTTTGTAATCTGTCCAGATTGTATCACATGTCCGAGACAGTAAACCACCGCTACTCTAATTAAATTCTCTGATCATGGAAATAGTCCATGGTTGTCCTAAGGCAACGTTTAAGATTGTCCCTTGCTGAAAAGGTATTTTCAGGGTATGAATCTCACAAAGGGTTGATAACTAGAATCTCTAGAAAGCTCGAATTAATCAACAAGAAAAGAGCAAACAGGGCAGTGCCTGTGGCTCAAGGGGTAGGGCGCTGGCCCCATATGCTGGAGGTGACGGGTTCAAACCTGGCCCTGGTCAAAAACTGCAACAACAAAAAAATAAAATAAAATAAAAATAAAAATGCTATTACATATCTTAAAAATACCTTAAAAAAAAAAAAAAAAGAAAAGAAAAGAGCAAACAATCCCATCTACCACTGGGCAAGGGTCGGAAACAGAACCTTTTATGAAGATAGATGAATGGCTAACAAACATTTGAAAAAATGCTCATCATCCCTGATCATCAGAGAAGTGCAAATCAAAGCCACCCTGAGATATCACCTAACCCGTGAGAAGAGCCCACATCACAAAGTCTCAAAGCTGCAGACGCTGGCGTAGATGTGGAGAGAGGGGCACTTTACACTGCTGCTGGGACTGTGAACTATACAACCCTTTTGGAAGGAAGCATGGAGAATCCTCAAAGAAGTCAAATTAGACCTCTCATTTAATCCTGAAATCCCATTACTAGGCATTTACCCAGAAGAAAAACAAATCATTTTATCATAAGGACATTTGCACTAGAGTGTTTACCGCAGTTCAATTTACAATCGCCAAAAATGTGGGAACAACCTAAATGCTCACCAACCCAGGAATGGATTAACAAGCTGTGGTGTATGTACACCACGGAAAACTATTCAGCCACTAAAGTAGATGGAAACTTTACATATTTTGTATTAACGTGGATGGAGTTCAAGCACATTTTTCTTAGTAAAGCATCACAAGAAGAAAGCGTCACAAGGAGAAGCAAGTATCCAACGCACTCAATTCTCATATGATGTCAGGAGACGATCTAATACCCACCCACATAAGAGAAAACCTCAGATCAAGTGAAGGTGAGAGGCAAGGGAACGGGGGAGGGGCACGGGGGTCACGGTGTGTGGAACACCTCTCGGGGGCAGGACACAATTATAGGAGGGACTTTATCTAACAAATGCAAACAGTGTTAACGTAATTCTTTGCAACCTCAATAAATTCGAAACAATAAAGAAAAAAAAAATCATCCCTTGCTGCTCTGCTACCCTAGCCCATCATCAGGAGCTGGTTATCATCTGATAATCAGTTTTTAATTCTATATACAGGCAGTGCAATCAAATTTCTTTGTGAGTTAAGAATTATTCCATTTAGTCAATAATTTACCTCATACAATATACTTTTTTTTTTTTTTTTGGCCAGGGCTGGGTTTGAACCTCCCAACTCCGATATATGGGGCTGACGCCCTACTCCTTTGAACCACAGGCATGGCCCCAATACATACATTTTTAATGCAGTTTCTGATTTTTCTTGTCTAAACCTTAATTTTCATTTAAAATGTAGATTCTTTAATTTCACAATAAAAAAAACATTTTGAAATGATTAACCAACTCATACAATTAAGAATAGTTTTAATCCAAAAGCTGATTCTTTGAGCTACATGGTTAAACTTTCCTACCAGTCCCTCCAACCAGATTTAAATAAATATAAAAACCCGGGTAAAAATATTTCATTGTAGGGTACAAAACAGGATAAGACATAAAGCCCCTTCAGGAAAGCTTATTATGTGAAAAAGACAAGTCAGTGACCACCAAGCAGTTGACAGTGATATGAGCAAAGAGCTTCCCACATACAGAGGGGTCTGTTCACTGGGCAGCACGGCCCAGGCCAGCCTACACAAGAGCCATCTGGTGGAAATGAAACTTGGAGATGAAAATAAACTAACTCCCGGGGACATAATTAATAAGGGAAAAAATGCAGTTACAGGAAGCTCTAAAATTAGCGATGAGTATGCTTCAGGATGTGGGAAAGGCTGTCAATTCAATTAAAGGGTTGTTAACAGCAGCAATATCACAAATTCACCTGTACTGATATTACATTTATCACAAGATAGAATCTAGGAGGAAGTTAGTCCAGTGGCTAAATTTTTATTTTTTAAGTCTACAAAAACGTTCTCATTAAAATGGTTCCAGGATTCTTGCTTCCCAAGCTGTGTGTTTATTTCTGGCTGACTGTATCCCTAGGAAATCAGAGGTCTTCACGAGGTCAAGTCTCCATCTCTGGTTACGGTATATCTGCTGGTCCCTGCAGGCTCCCTGAGCCCAGACCTTGAAAGCCATTTGTATTTGTGTAATAGATGACTTGGAGATGCAATTACAAATAAGCAAAACAGAACAAAAAAAATTGGAAAAAGTCACAGGTGAAATGATTTTCTGCAGACAGAGGATTTTTTTTTGTAGTTTTTTTGGCCCGGGCTGGGTTTGAACCCACCACCTCTGGCATATGGGGATGGGGCCCTACTCCTTTTGAGTCACAGGCACCACCTGAGAGGTTTTTACAATGCTGTTCATGATTTAGTAGAAAGAATTAGGGAGGGTTGCTGCCATATTGTTTAACAATAATCCTTATGTCGCTCATTTTCTGAGGCTTCATTCTAAGGAGAGCTGCACACTATCACCTTGGTTTTGTGGCTGTTGACAGTCGTATTTCCTTGCTATGAAAACAAAAAACAACAAACAAGAAAAGAAGGGATAAAATTAATGAAATTGCAAAGTAATCACTAGCTAACATCATTAAATCATGGTCAAGCCATGATTCTCAGTAAAGAATTCGTTTAGAATTGAGCAGTTTTATTTCTTTGGAGATTTATTCTATTTCATGGTCCTCTAGTTCCTCAACACTGCTATTCCCATTCTGATATGTTTATTATTATTATTATTATTTATGCATCGGGATTATTCATTACTTTAAATACAAGGTAAACATTAAGCAATTAAAGTTAATGGTCTGTAATTTCTTTCCTTATTACCCCCATTTCTACCTTCATAGTGCTTTTGTCCCCACTACACGGATTCTATTTTTTAACTTACAAGCCTACGAGACTTACTGTTGAACATGTCGACAATATAAACCATAAGAAAAATCAAATATGCAATTTTTTTTGTACTATTAAGAAATGTTGTTGAAGAAAAACTGTCTTAATCTGAAACTAGAGAGAACACAGCAAATATCACTCAATACTTTAAAACTGACTTAACCTCTTCTTTTAAGTCTTTACTAGCCAAGAAAGAGATACTATTTGTTTATGCTACTCTGGGTAGACCCAGACTTTTGTGACAAAAGGATTCTGGGGGTCTTCTTTAAGAAAAAGAATTTTGTTTGCTATTTTCTCTTCAACTGCCAGACTCTGTTGGGACAAGATATGTCATGAACCACAGCAACGCTGAGACTCCCTGACCGTGCAGAGCCAAACAGCTACTCACAGTATATGTCATGAACCCCAGGAACGCTGAGACTCCCTGACCGTGCAAAACCACACAGCTATTCACAGTCTAGAAGTGTAACAGCCAAAACATGGCCATAGCCTGATCCCCAAAATCTGTGGATATGTCACATCAAGGGGCAAAAGGGACTTTGAAGATGTGATTAAGGTCTTGAGATGGGGACACTGCCCTAGACTATTTGGCCCAACCTAATCACTAGGTCCCTGAAAATCTTTTTAAGGAACATTTCCTGGCTAATCCAAAGAGAGGGAGAAGTGAACGTGGAAGAAGAGTCAAAGACTGGCTGCTGCTGGCTCTGAAGCTGAGGAAGGGGCCACGAGCCCAGGAACATGGGCGGCCTTCAGGAGCTGGGAAGGGCAAGGACACAGATTTCCCCATAAGCTCCAGAAATATGGAACCCTGCTGACACCCTGACGTTAGCTGGTGAGACTGCTGTGGAACTTCTGACCCACAGACATCACTGGAAGCCGCCAGGGTTGTGGGTCTGTTACAGCAGCAAGAGAAAAGGAACACACCCTGCAAACACGGATGCCGACTAATTCTGTGTCATTCCAATCAAAATATCAAGAAAGAAAAATACTGTACAGCGGGTTTATAATTGCATCTGCTATATTATTCAGAATATTACTGATAGAGGATAACTTCTGAGTAGGCATAAATAAAACTTAATTCTCATAATTTTCCATATAGAATTTTGGCCTCTGTATTTTTTTTAAACAACATTTAAATTTTTCAAAGGATTTTTTATTGTGGTCAAATATACATAACATGAAGTTTACCACTGTGATCATTTCTCAGTATATAGTTCCGGGGCCTCACAGAGTCACACTGGTGCGTAACCATCACCGCCATCCACAGAACTCTTGCCATCATCCCAAATTGAGCTCCAGACCCATTAACCTCCCCTCTGCCCTCAACCCTGGCAACCCCGGCAACCATTCTGCCTCTTGTCTCAACTTGCCTCCTGTGAGTGAAGTGAGGCAACGTGCCCTGCTAACAAGGCTCATTTCACTGAGCCTCGTGCCTGCAAGGCTCTCCCAGGTTGCAGTGAGCGTCAGGGTGTTCTTCTTTTTAGAGGCTGAATAACATTCTATCGTGGGCGCCACACTTTGTTTATCCATTCACTGGTGGAGGACATTTGGGTTATTCTACCTTTCGGCTCTTGTGAATAATGCTGCTATGTTCAATTAAATAGTTTCCTATTTTGAACTGGTAAGACACGCAGATGATATAAAATGTAAAAGGAACAAAAGCTTAAGCATCTCAAAGGGTGCTAAGCATTTGTAAAAGGTACTAAGTTTTCATTACCTCGTACTTCTGATAACCTTTTGCTAATTGAACTCAATTCCAGAAAATCTACTTTAACCATTCCTCCATAAATAGTTCAGCACAGAATACACTTACACATGGAATACATTTCCAGTTGTTGTCTTAAACGAATTTTGCTTATTGTGTCATAAAAGTTGGGCTCTGACAACGTTTCTTCTGTAGGTGGCACGCTGAATATCCTCA
>CAUYPK010061358.1:0-27667 GCA_963574355.1 Loris lydekkerianus
AATGAAACATTTTTACTTCAAGTGAATGGGCTAAGCATGTAACTTAGCAGCTTTTTACTCTAACTCTTGGGCACTGTTGCATTAAGTTGATAATTAAGACTAGTTACTACTCTGACTTGTAAATTCATTATATCTCTACAACCAAAAAAATCAAAAGTGAGGTAGTCATCCAGATAACCCCATCCCCAGTGTCTTGAACTAATAGCTTGCAGATTGTGTTGCTTATTAACAACTACATATAACTAAAAATGAATAGCATAGGTTTATTGGTAAGTACATGGTTTCAATGGCAGTAATAAATTCACCTGAACAGGAGACAATAATCAAGTCAAAAGAATAAAGTTCTGCTAATCATCAGAAAATCTGTGTCCATTAGGGCTGTCACGTAGAAATCCAAAATCACTGAGAGGCCAAATCTGTAAAATAAAAATATGGTTGAAGACGATTAATGAACGTAATGTTATATCATCATATTCCCTTTCTTATCCTTATTTAAGGATATTTAAAATGTCCTTACTTGCCAGTCAAGAATAAAATTATCTGCATCAAAATAAGACTTTAGAAAATAAATTTCTATGTGTATATGTATTTAATCTCTAAAGTTTGGAACATTCAAGTATTATGTAAGAAATTATGTGTGTTTATTGTGTGAATATATATGTATGAATATACGACCCTCTGTGTTTTCTTCTACTACGCTCAAAGAAGAGGAAATTATACACCTTCCACTTAAAGTGGCTAGGTTTTAAGTAGTTGAATATAGCTTCTGTTTCAATGTCCTATGTATTCAATGTCTGTTTTTCTCCTTACTGCTTACGATAAAAAGGAGCCAATGAAAACAATAATCTTCCTCAAGAATCACCCATTTAGTATCACCATGTACATCCATGACTGTACTTAACTGGAGTATCCCTGCATTACAGGTGATTTGACCCTAGACTGCTTGTTCTTCACATACTGATTAGACTGCTTGTTCTTCACATACTGATTCAAACCAAAGGTTTCTTAGGTTTATTGCTAAGGTAATTTGAACTTAGTGGATGAGGGTGGGGGTATAATGTTTTGAATGTAACGGTTAAAGACCACCATCTTCATGAAATGTAGTCACTATAACAGTTAAGTAAACTGACAGTTGAAATTTTAAAGTTCATTTTGAGATAAACTTTTTAAGCTCAGAGAATAACGCTGACGTTTTAAACAGAAAACAGTACCTTAAAGAAGATCCGTCCTCTTATTAGTCCATATGGAATAGGTCCATAGTACCTCGAATCTGTAGAATTCTGTAGATTGTCACCTTCTAACCAGACATGACCTGTTGGCACCTAGAATCAGAGAAGAAAAGCAGCCCTCTTTGAAAACCTAATTTGGGAACTATAATTTAAAAGCATGTCATTTAGTGCTAGGAGGAATTGCAAGGTTCTCTTTTATAAAATACATACAGATCCTAAGATTTCGTTTTTGCATTTTTCCTTTTATTTCTTGCACAATATAATTTTACTAAATATCGAAGGTTTTGACTAAGACCTATCTTTTTTTGTCATGTGGTTCCCAAACATTAATTTGTTACACAAACCCCAAATTGAGGTTGTAAGTGATCAAAACAGTATGACAGGGTCATTAATTTAATAGACTTCAAAAGAGGTCATTAGGATGCTGACTGAAAATGTACCCTTATGTCTCAGTAACAGCATAAGCAGGGCAGCCACTCACTCAGCAACATCCTGGGGCCAATACCAAGGCCAGACCTATTAGAATGCTCATGATGAACTAAATGGTAATTGATTGTGACATCAATTACAAATAATCTCATCATTTTATTGGAGTGGGCTTGTCAGAATTCTAATTAAGATTCCCAGTTCTGCCTTTGTATAGGCCATATCTTCAATGCATTATACTTCGATAATGACCATGAAAAACCAGAAGGACCTATTATAAAATCATCAGTTGTAAAATTAATGACGGTGACCTACTAAATGAAAAGACCCTATCTCCTATATGTCCTATATATTAACTGGTAAATAAGTTTAAGTTTTTACTCAATGACAATTATAAGCCTATTTAGGATAGAACATGTTCCTTTATAAAAGAGCATTCTATAATATATCTTTGCCTATTAATATTTGTTCAATATAATTTAAAACATTACTCTCCAGCAACAATCTTTAAAATTGCTTTTTATAAGTCTTTATTTTACAGTTTTATTACCCAAGAAAGTTGAATTGTTGACCAGACCAAAGTGATCTTTTGGGAGGTAATTTATTTTCACTATTGTTTTGGTTGGCTTTTACTTGGGAATCTTATATGAAGAATATATCATTATTTGGGTTTAATAACAGAGACTAATTTCTTAAAAGTCATTTTTTTGAAAAATTTATACAAAAATACAAAATTTTAATTACAATAAGAGATTATGCAGTTCTGGAATGTCTTATTTCATAGATATTTACAAAAACCTTCAAGTTTACTCCATTTAAGAACACTGAAAATTTTAAATCTATTTCTAGAACAAAGACATATGTTTATCAGATAGTATACAATCACTTTTATTAGTGGAACTAGTTACAAAAGGAAAGAAGAACAAAGTAATGAATTTGGAAAAGCCATATGTAATTAACATATTCTGAAGTATTACTTTGAAAGATCTTCACCTTTCTTTCATGTTTAAATATCCATAGTTTCTCCTTAAAAAGTATTTCTAAGTTCTATTAAACATAGGTAATAAGGAGGGAATGCTAGATGGCTCACACCTGCAGTCCTAAGACTTTGAGCAAGAGGATAGCATGAGGCCATGAATTGACACCAGCTTAGGCAAATACAGCATAGAAAAGTAATAGGGACATTAGCCCTTTGTGATACAAATGGAAAATATTGCCAGTTTGTCGTTTATGAATCTTTGCTTTTTACGTCTTATGAATTTTGAATCCTAGTTAAGCTTTCACGGTTTTATTTTCTACATTTAACTATAATAGAACCTCTAAATTGACCACCCAGGGGACTATAGCAAACTGATGAACATATGGAGGTGGTCAACATAAGGAACTAGGTCTAATGTACTAATAACATACATGCGGTTCATGTCTGGTCTATGAAAATTAGGTCAACTTTTGGTGGTGGTAATTGTAGGAGGTGGTCAACTATGGAGGTTATACTGTATTTTTTTTTTTTTTTTTTTTTTTTGGAATACATCTTGACAGCTAGTATAAGGTTTGGAATGTTTTAATTTTTGTAAATTTAATAGTTAATGTAGTGCCTTAGTGATATTTTTCTCTGCATTTGATTATTGACGAAGTGGAACATTATTCTGTGCATGTTTCATGATTGTATTGCATTACAGTGAATAGTCTTTAACCTACTTTTGCATATTTTTCTTATCTACCTTCAAATGTTCCTCATATAATAAAGACCTGGCTTATATATTTATACAAATATTTTTCCAGCCTATTTCTGTCTTCATTTGTGTTCCACAGTTTCAAGCTTTACACATTATTTATTTATTTATTATGCCTATATCCTGTTTTTATGATTTTAGTTCTTTAAAGCACCTAAACTAAAATTGGAACTCAAATTATTTGTTGGTTATTAAATACTTACAAATAGAAATTATTGTAAAACACAGTGAATAACTGCCATTAGGTAGGTCACTTCTGTGACAAATATAACACATACTTTTTCCCAGTTAGTGAAATAACATGATGGTATATTTATCTTCGGTGTAATCTTTTACAACTCCTACAGAGAGGAGTTGTAAAAGAACAACAAAGTCTCTTATAAAAGAAACCCAGAACATATCACCAGGAGCCTTTTATGTGATACTTAAGTTACTGTCAATTTAGCAGAGGAAAAAGAAATAGGTTTAAATGTGTAACAAGCTAACTCCTACTTGTCTAAAGCCCATACATGCTAATGGCCATTCATCCATTTGTAGTAGAGGAATACTCTACATCTCATACTTTTATCACTTCATATAAAGTACATAAAGCAAGGAAACAATCACTGATCTCATCTTTTAATCAAGCAAGGGTTTCTCTATAAACAGGAAAACCTCTGTGTGGATCTTTTAAAATCAAAACAGTCACCTTTGCTGACCTAGCTGTCTCTCAATTCCAGTCGAGTATACCTTATGTGAAATGCTTAGGACCTGAAACGTTTTGTATTTTGGATTTTAGAATATTTGCTTGTACATAATGAGATATCTTGCGGATGGGACACAAGTCTAAACACGAAGCTTATCTGTTTCATATATACCTTATATGCATAGTCTAAAGGTAATGTTACATGATCTGAAAATTTTTATCGTTGTTTTGCTGCAACTTGTCACATGAAGTCAGGCGTGGAATTTTCATATTGTGGCATCATGTAGGCACTCAAAAAGTTTAGGATATTGGAGGATTTCAGATTAGAGATGTTCAACCTGTATTCAGCTTACCAGTAAAACATTTATGATGTTTAAAATTATTCCACATTTGAAAAATATAATTATTTTTGATATAGGAAAAAGTTCAAATACTATATTTCACTTTAAAAATCAATTTCAGTTATACTCTAGATATAGAGTAAAATGCACCTGTTTTAAATTTTGACACAAGTTTTAAAAATTGTACCCATGTAACCACCAACCACAAACAAGATATAGGACATTTCTATTATGCCCAGAACTCCCCTTCTGGTTCTTTTTCAGTCACCTTCCTATGCCCACACCCAACAGCTAGTGATCTGCTTTCTATTATTAGATACTAGTTTAGCTTGCTCCTGAATTTCATATAATTAAAACTGCAAAGTACCTATTTTGTGTCTGGCTTCTTTTGCTCAGCAATTTTTATGCTTCATCCATGATATATGTACAAGTTGTTCTTTTTAGTGCTGAGTAGTATTCTCTTGTAAACTGCAATGTTTATCCAGGAACCTGGTGACGGGTATTTTGATTGCTGGCAGTTTGGAGCTAGTACAAATAAAGCACTATAAACATTCATGTATGGGTCTATTTTTCCTCAGTAAGTATCTAGGGGTGGAATTTCTGGTTCATCAGTACATTTATGTTTAACCTTAAAAGAAACTACCAAACTTTCCCAAAGTGATATCTTATCTTCCTTCCCAAAGGCAATGTATAACTGTTCTTGTTCCACAACCTCCCTCCACTAGTATTATCAGGTTTTTAAATTTCTACCTTTCTATAGGTGGTTTTAATTTATACTTCTCTGATAAGGATTATTTTCAATCTTTTTTTTAAGAAATAACCATTTGTTAAGTCATTTGTACATAGATCATAAATACATATATGCCATTATGGGATTCGACGTGTTGGTTATTTATACAAATTGGAGTGCTTACATCCTACTAACTAAGATTAATACAAAGAAAATCAAACCAGGGAATATCATGATAAAACTGCAAAGGGCTAGTGATAAAGAGAAAATCTTCAAACACGCAGAGAAAAAAATCAGAACAGTAAGATAAAAGATAATGAAGTATTTAAAGCATTGGGGAGAAAAATGTACTGTCAATCTAGAATATATAAATTCACAGACTGGGATATTTGCAGTCTCTACCAAAGGACTTATACCCAAAGTATACAAAGGATTCTTATAATGAATAAGGTAAACAACCCATTTTTTAAAAAGTCAAATATTTTCATAGACATTTCACAAAATAGACCCAGAAATGATTTACTTCTGGTTATGGGTTACATTTTCCTGCTTCACATCTAGTTTGTGATTAAGGTGAACATTTATTAAGTGGATTTTGTTGTGTTTTTAAAGAGTGTTGAGTGTTGAAATGTTTTTAAGGATGCAGTTACCCGCAGATCACCTTATTTCTTTAAGCCTTGTTAGCTTGGGTCTCTATCTTACAGTCTAAGGACTACTTTAGCCCTACTATTAAGGTTTGATTCTTCCAAAGTCACTGCTGAATGCTCTGGATATTCAGCAAGATCTGTGCATACTGGCTAGTCAGAACTCAAATGTCTCTCAGCTTTGTGTGAGCTCTGAGACTTGCTTGGTTTACAGCTCCCGATGGTCATTCTCTGACTGATCTCTTAAATTTCATCATAAGCAGGCACAATTTAGTACTCAGGCCAAAAGCTAAGGGAATACCTATGTAGATTACTGAAGACTCTTCCTCTATGGTAGTCTGATCCGTGCATTACAACATCTTAAGTATCCCTCTATCCCAATCTTTACCCTCTCAACTCAGCAATACCACTTGCTTTGCTTGAATTTTCCCTTCTTGCACTGTGGTCTGAAAACTGCTTTAAGACAGAAGTTGGGGCAGGTATAAAGCTTATACACTTTGTTTTCCGTCTTTCAGGGCTCATATTCATAATGCCTGCTGTGCAATGTTTTAAAACCATTGTTTCACTCTTTTGTCCAATTTTCTAGTTCTTTATGGCACGAGGGCAAGTCCATCACCAGTTACTCTATCATTGTCAGAAACAAATGCTCAAATTAACTAATTTTTAAAGTCTTTTTTAAAGCATACTTCATAGCAATATAAGGAAAATCATTTTGGCAAAGTAAAGTTTTTGATGTGTGAGTGTGCTTTGGCATCTCCTGTTTTTGTTTTACCCTTTCCCTATCAAAATCTATAGAAAAGATTTGCCAAACTCAGTATGCCATTCTGTACGAATAATAAGTTCTCTATGTATTGTCTGCATCTCAAAATTGGCATCGGTGTGAATGTTCCTCCATAGGCAGAAGTTAAATAAAGTATCTTTCATTTATATAATAATAGCCAGTAAAAAAAATTAATGGAAGGATTTCCATAATATAGTCAGAGAAAAAAAGTTGCAGGGCAATGTGCATAAATGTAAAAAATAATTATTTTATGAATTTCAAAATTTACATGTAATGTGACGTGTACATAAGTATATACACACACAGAGATATACATGTATGTGTGTCTTAAAATGCTTAACCTGTTAAGTGATATTTGTACTTTTTAAAAAGGGAACAGTGCCCTTCGCATTGCAGGTTAGGAGGAGCTTTGTAGAATTTTTTAATTTGGGGTAGGAGAGGAGGTTGTTTGGATTTTTTTTTTCTTGGTAATGTGTAAAGAGAGTGATCTAACTTCTAATCCATATATTAATAGTAGGTTGTGCTTCTTTGTATAGTACAAGTAAATGACTGCAATTAGCAGTGTTGTCCCCAAATCTCTCCATGACTACAATCAAAGTACAACTGTAGCATGTTTTGTTGGGGTCTGTAATGCAAAACCTTACTTTTCTGGTATTGAGTCATGCAAGCAGCAGGACAAAAATGTCCTCTCTGACTCAAAAGTTACCATCTGTTATATTAATCTACTAGTTATTACTGTATGTTGAATATTCACAACAGATAAGACAAAAAATAGTTCTATAGTAATATAATAAACAGGATTAAAATGTAATTTTTTTTTAAAGCTATGAAAATTTTACATAATTCTAAACAGCACTCCAGTAAATGCATTTATGTTCTGCAAATAGCCAAAAATGGAAATCCCTAATTCCATATCTTTGATCATTACTTCTCATAATCAAAACTTTTAAGTTAGTCTTGTAAATGTTCTGTACCATCTTGAGTGACTGCATGAGAGCAAATAAGAATATGTGTTTTCAATGAATGCCACAGAGAAAAGTTTTTTACTTTTGCTCAAACCTGAATTTTCCCTTTATTTTGGATATAGCTAACTATAGAGCTAAATTTTAAAGCATTTAAAGAACAGTTAAGTTATTTTTGTTTTTCCTTTCTACGTCAGAGCTTTACTTCCTGAGCTATGGTAATACCTAATCTCAGGGCTGCACAAAAGAATCAATCCTGTAGTTCGCAGCTATATTTACTGAGGTCCTAGTTAAGTGCCGCCTTTTTAGTATAATGTGATTGCCTCATGGCCTGCGGGTGTCCACTTAACAAAAGAGTCTTTAGTGTGGCAACTCACAGGTGTTACACCTTTCTTGAGTCAAGTGAAATCTGATGAAAAAGTCCACAATATCAAATAACACATTTACTAAACTATATTCAAACTCATTTGATTAGGCAAAGAACACATTTTGAATCTAACTTTCTAATTAGGAGAAGTTCTGATTAAAAAGTAAGGTACTTATGAGTTTGACCTTTCAAAAGTTTCAAAAGTAGAAAATCCTAAGCACAGATTGATTTCTCAACTAACCCTTCAGTTGACCCATATTTTATAGTTTACAACCAACACATGTAGGGTGCACATTGGCCCTACATATTGCTCCTGCTTCTTTAATGATTCTTCTAAAATGACTACAAAAGAAAACAGTCATTAGAACAATAAACAAATATCATAAAAGGAGAGGAGCAAAGGTTTTAGAATCTTTACCTGATTATTTTTTCCTTTTCCTATAATATTTCATAAATTTTATGAAAGCAATTACATAATGCTTTGTTTTTTTAAAAGCAAAAGGAAATGATGTCAATGACACTTTAGTCTCATGATTTCATTTTGCACATGTATTTTAAAGATTTTGTTTTGTATCCAGTGGAATAATCAGTGAAATATAAAATGCAGAATTTCCTTTTCCTTAAAGTCCATGATGAATAAATATTCATGAGAGGTCATTTTAGTCCAACCGTTAATACCTATATAATTGTTTTTCATTTTATTTTCCAAGTAAACATTATCAAGTCACATAACTATACCACTATATAGCTAATGTGTATACTGCTTAATTATGACATAAAAACATGGCCAGAATGTTTGGAAATTGAAATGATCAATATTGTTCTAAAGGGATTATATAAAACCCAGCTTGACTCACATAACAGCAAAATTAGAAACATGATCAATAAATAGTGGTTGGCATTTATCCTTCCAGTAACACCAGCAGAACTACAAACAAAACATACATGTAAAAAGTGAAAATGAAAAAACATTAATCTTCAATTTAAAAAATGGGAGTGTGTCAAGAGCCAGCTCAAGTGAAAGCAAATTGAAGGAACAGTTTAACTAAAATTCGGTCCTCACTGGTACTCTCCTGGCTCTAACTTTCTGCATTCTATCTGCCTAAGCTAATGAATGCAGTGGAATATCTGAAGTCATGATAAAAGTGCTCTCAAATGCACGATAAAAGGATTGTATTTAAAAGGACAAGGCGCAGAATAGTTAATACACTGATAGTTTTAATTTGTACTATTTTGTGCAGTCCTGCTTCTTTTCTCCCCTTTTAAATTCTGCTTTAGAACTATTTCATTTGCATAATTCCTAGGGGTTGTTGTTGCCCTTCCCTACTTAAAAATGGTGCCACTTTAGGTTCATTTCCAGTAATGAACGAAGGTAAATTTACACAAAAGTAGCAGTAGTAGAATCACCTGTAGCACTGAGGTTCCAGTAGGTGTTTTTACTATCATGTTCTCTTTCATTATTGACCATGTCCCTGCTGAGAAGATTTAAAGCTTAGTGCAAGACTAGACTTGCTCATTCTCATAGCTATTGCAAGCTAAGTTCCTTCATCTCCCCAAGCACTAAATACCTCCATCTAGCCTGAATAGTAATCTCTGATGGGTTGGTTGTTTAGGATAGTGGTTAAAGATCCAGTCCATAGAGTCAAGCTACTGGAGTTACAAATGCAGCTCTGCAACCTACTAGTTAAATTAAGCAAGTTACTTAAACCTTATCTATACAACTGTGACTAATAAATGCCTTATAGAAATACTGTGAGAACCCAGTGATCACTCAATAAGAGCACTTACTAGCAGTTCCACAGTTGCCAGTATGAATGATGCTGGCTGGGCTTTCTTTGATCCTAATTTCCTAAACAGTCTACCCAGTTCTCTGCAAAGTGAACTGTATTTGCAATTTACTTTTTGTTTTGGTTATTTTCTTGTATCCTTTATTCCAGTGATTCTCAACCTGTGAGTTGTGCCCCATTTTTAACAATGAAAACACATTGCAGCATTAGGAAGGTTGAGAACCACTGCTTTCTTCAGTTATCTGGCAATACCCAAGTCTTTGAATGGAATCCACTATAATTTAAAATGTACATTAATTGTGAACAAGTGCCAAATTAAATATGCTACCTGATTTAAGAAAATTCCTTTTTCAAGATCTAATCTTCTAGTTTAATAGGGAAGACTAACACTTTTATTCTTTCAGTAGGCACCTTCTTTAAGCAGTCTTTAGTAAATATCAAATGCTTCCAGGGGTCCTCAAACTACAGCCCCCGGGCCATATGAGGCAGTGTGATTATATTTGTTCCCATTTTGTTTTTTTACTTCAAAATAAGGTATGTGCAGCATGCATAGGAATTTGTTCATAGTTGTTTTTTTTTTTTTTTTTTTAAACTATAGTCCGGCCCTCCAACGGTCTGAGGAACAGTGAACTGGCCCCCTGTTTAAAGTTTGAGGACCCACAGCCCTTTAGGCCCTTCCTTAGAACCATTATTAGCTAGTCAGAGGCAGAGGAAGGGAAATAGGGGTGGGAATGAATCCAGCATATAGGCCTTTTTATCCAAGCCATTCAGTACTAATATCCGAGTCTTTTACTTCTAACTTATTTTTGTTCTGTTTGTAAATACATTGTTACTTGCTTTGTTTTGGTATTAGTATTTAAAAGAAATATTTTATATCCTCATTCTAAGACTGTTGCTGCATTTTCACTTTAATACAGCCTGATCTATACTCTTGTTCCTTATTCCCAAAGATAAGCCAAACTTATTGTAACACAGGTTTTTTTTCAGAGTATAGTAGAATATAGTGGTTTTAAAATAAAGCTTTATCTTGGGTGGCGCCAGTGGCTCAAAGGAGTAGGGTGCCAGCCCCATATGCCGGAGGTGGTGGGTTCAAGCCCAACCCTGGCCAAAAACTGCAAAAAAAAAAAAAAAATAATAAATAATAATGCTTTCTCATGCTTTTAGAAACAGTTCTAAATAGTTGGTAAATCAGATGCACACCATATGTTAATATGCATTGATATGTTTCTACCAGAAGTTTTATTCCTGGAACCTTATATAATGCTTACCAGAGTCCAAACATATCCCTATATGGATTTATTGCTGTAGCTGAATCTCTGTAGTTCTGATTTCCTATTCTCCCAGTACATAACTGCTTCATGTAGATCGGCTAGAAAGCAGATTTATATCTGAAATGTTACTAGGAATAGAAGGTCACCAGTAGAAAGAGCACATACTTAAAAAAATTATTAAAATTAAATATGGTGGCCTTTTTTACTTAGTGTTCCTCGTACATTTTTTTTTTTGAGCCACAGGTGCTGCCCCCTCATACATTTTTTAAAAAAGGCATTATTGCATAGTTTTCTTTGACAGATACTTGTGTTTTAGTCATCAAAACACAATTCTCATGTTTCAAACCCTGAAAATTATTTAGAATAAAATCTAGCTTTGTAAATACAAAATTGCAAATTAGGTAGGTGGATGACAGGTGACTTTTTTTATTATGATGCATGATACAAAGAGAGTAGCTAAAGATCTTTTATAAGTAAGACTGATCTAGATCTGAGAGCATCAAGACATTGTTTTGACTAAGAGATCATGAAAACATACTGTGTGGGTATCAAGGAGCAAAGCATCTAGATGTCATTTGGGGAAAGCAATGGGTTTTTTTGTGTTTGTGTTTTGCTTTCTTGACACTTGCTATAATTAATTACCTTCATACTAATTTAAAATAGTCAATTTTAGGCTTATCAGTACTTATCTACACCTGTCTAATATTGAATATATCATCTCTTCATTTCCTAAACTAACATCTTCCCTTTAACCCTATTTTATTATATCAGCTACCCCTGTTACAAAAGCTAAAAACTTGAGTGTCATTTTTAGCCCCTTCAATTTCCTTTGTTCCAGCATCCAATCTTGTCTAGATACTTCCTTAATCTTTCTGCAAACTTTATGCTTCTTTCCATTCTCAATGTTATCTATTAACTGGTCTCCCTGCCTCCAAGCTTTCTTCTACTCCTAATCATCCTCTGTTAGTCTAAATTAATCTCAGAGTTACCTTTTAAAAAACTACTGCGTTTTGCTGTTTATAATGCACCCTAATGCCTAATGCACACTTATGTTTTTGGTCCAAACTTTCAGGGAAAAAATTTTTTTTTGAAATTTTTTTAGTCAAAATTTTATTTGCTTATATTTAGGTACTTAATATGCATTGATATGTTTGTATCATATCAATGTTTTTTGTATTATAAAGAAATGTTAGCATTTTTTTAACATAGTACGATAAATTTCATGTAACAATTATAAAACATAAGAACAGATACAAGTTACAAAAAAATTTTATGTAGTAGTAACATATAATATGTACTACCAATGAATAATGTACATTCTTATTTTTCCCTCAAAAATTTGGGCAAAAGGTATGCATTATACAGGACAAAATACAGTCAGTAAGTCTGATCATGTCATTACCCTGCTTGAGAAACAAGGAAGTGAGCCTTGTTTACCTTTACCTTTCCTTCCAATTTTATTATTTTTCTGCTTTTTGTGGGGGGGGGGGTGTGCAGGAGAGGGAGATAGAGAGACTCGCTGTATTGCCTGGGCTGGGCCCAAGCTCCTGGATTCAAACAATACTCCTGCCTCAGCCTCTCAAATAGGTGAGATTAATGTGCCTATCTTTTACCTTTTCATTTTTATCTCTTTTTACTACTTATCTCTCCTACTACATACTCCATACACTGGAACTTAACTTTTTTTGGCAGTTCTCCAAAAGCACAATGCTATAGTATAAGTCTTTGTTCTACACCTTCACAATGTGCTACTTGCATTGGCTAATTCCTACTTTAAAACTCCACCTCAAATTCCACCTCTCCTGTCTGGTATAATCCTATCTATTCCAGTCTGGATAAATATCCTTATGTCCTGTGCCTAATTCTAGTTCACTATATTGTGATTCTTTGCTATTCCAGCTCCACTGCAAGCTCCTAGGGCTGTACTGCCAAACATAGTTGCTATTTAAATTATAGCTATATAACTGCTATATAGTGGCTATTTAAATTTAAAAATTATATAAAATTTATTTAAATTTAAAAATTGTACTACATTAAAAATTCAGTTCTTTAGGCACACAAGCCATACTTCATGTCACTACACGTGGCTAGTGGCTCTGATACTAGACAGTCCAGATATAAAATACTGTCATTATTTCAGAAAGTTCTATTAGTACTGCTAGAGGCAAGGATTTGATCTACCCTAACACAGTGCTGGACTTCAAGTAAGTCCTCAATAAATGTTCATGGAATTAAGGAATACATGCATAAATTAAGAAAAGGAAATTTGAGGGATGAGTGTCTAGTAAATTTAGTCTAACTCTATTGCCTCCTGAAAGCCATTTAAGTCTTCCTTCCCACCCTACCCTTCCCTGTCTTCCCTACTAAGTCCAATGGTCTGGCTGCCACTGTGGCAGCCTCATTAAGAAAGATGCATGAATGCTGGCATTGGTTTAGGGTCAGAAGTCTGTATGTCCCTAAAGGTACTTTGAGTTTCCTTACAGAGAAAAGTCAAGTCTCTTCAGAATGAGTTTTCTCTAATCCTTCCTGATTTAGTAATGCATAAACAATGCATAAGAAGTAGATGAGAATCTAAATTAAATCCTAGAATTTTAAATTATTCACTCATAATTTTGAGTACCTTGTTAAATACTGCTTAGTCTCCTTTCTCGGTTGGCTCTGCATGTGTGTTTTATGGAGATGCAAGTAGTAGCTGTGCCATACTAAGTGATTTAACATTTCCTTAAAGTAGTTATGAAAATTCTAACTCTGGAGGAAAACACTCTCACATCAAGATTGGCAGTAATAATTATTTCTTGCTAATTAATATCCTCAATCATTTCATAACATGCATACCTGCTGTTATATATATTACTTCTCCTCTCCACTCTTATTTTAGGTAGGGAATAGTTTGGTATAGGGAGAATATTTTTATGGGCTAATATTAAGCTATGTACAGAAACTTGTCAAATTTTAATTGCCCAAAGTAATAACATCAGAGTCTGGTTTGGATGCTTACATTGAACAACACTGTTACAATTTCAGTCTTCCTTAATTTCTCTCAGTTACTTTTAGGTGACTTTAAAATACAGAAGTCTCACATAACTTTAAGATAAAAATAGACATAATATTTACAATTCACTGAATTGCCTCCTGCCCTCTCCAGATTCTAACCAATGGCTCTTTCTAATTTCAAATGATTAAAATATTTTTAGGTGAGCAACATGCATAAATTTCAGGACTACCTGTTACTTTTTCATGAGAAATGTTGATCTTCATATAGGCGTATTTTCAAACATTAAAAAAAAATTGCTAAAAATAAAATATATATAAACACAAAGTATTCTGAAAGTGTTCAGACAACACATCAGAAAATGCAAGTCAAATTTATCTTCAGAATTGTGTTAGCTATAGGATGAAAAAGTCACGTCATCTCCGCTGTGAACTTCACTTTAGCAAAAGAGTAAACATATTTCCTCCACATCAGCTACAATCAAGGCATTAGCAGTATGCCATGATTGATTATTCTGGGAGCTGTTGCTGAGAAATGGATGTGTAGCACAGGTTTTTATCACTATAGTCGGCAAAAAACAAGTCCCTTGTTTAGATATCCTAGTTGTAATAAGTGACATTATTAGGTAGTTCTTCTATTCAAATGACATAGGGATTTAGTATATCAGCAGCTTATAATACACAAGCCCTTTCAATCTGATGATGATTCTCCCTACAGAGAAGTACTTTTTTCTGTTTATAACACAAGTGGTAATAGAAGACCAGATGGTTGTGACTTTTAGCTAAGGTAAATGACATTTAAACAAACAGAAAAACAGCATTAGGATATTCAAGATTTGAACTATAACCTAAATACACAGTACACATTAAAGGACTATTGGTGTTAACTGTATAACATGACCACTTTGTGATGCTAATTAGGGAGATTACTTCCCAGGTTGTCAGTTTTATTTAAATATTTTCTAATCTCCTGTAAAACAGCTTTATTAATGCCACATTGTTGCATTTCCAAGCTCTTTTACAAATGCTACACCAGCAGTACATCCCGAAAACATTTAATCAGTTCTTTGTGAAATATAAAATTGTCTCCATTTTTTACATTTCTGCCAACAATAATGATGTTATTAATATACTCTATAATTCACAAAGAAAAATGTAAAAAGTTACTTCATCTACCAGCATTCTGCCTTAGTTGTAGAGTATCGTTTGGTGGACAATTCACCTTTTCTGTACAACAGTGGAATCTGTGTTATCAAGGACAACCAAAAAGCTTTAAATAGCCTGATGTTTTTGGCAGTTATAGAAAAAAGTAAAAACATAATTTTTATAATAAGTACAGATCTGCTTCCTTTAATGAGGGTAAAAGATTGCTATGCTATAACCACAGGAGTATTTTCTTTTTCAAGACAGGATCTCACTTTATTGCCCTTCACAGAGTGCCATAGTGTCACAGCTCACAGCAACCTCAAACTCTTGGGCTCAAGTGATCCTCTTGCCTCAGCTTCCCAAGTAACTGGGACTACAGGTACCTGCCACAATACCTGGCTATTTTTAGAAATGGGGTCTTGCTCTTGCTCAGGCTGGTCTGGAACTCCTAAGCTCAGGCAATCCACCTGCCTTGGCCTGACTGAGTGCTAGGCATGAACCACCTTGCCCAGCTAATTGTCTATTTTCATTACAGAGTAGATGTTAGGGTTAAGAAACTAAAATTCTATAAATGAAGTTTTTATTTTTTGAAATAGTTAAAAACATACTTCATTTTACAATGAACCACTGAAAATCCGAAGTTCACACCTAAAGGAGATGTTTATAAACAATAGGTAACAACTATACTCATTGTTAATGTTAACTAGGACCAAAAGAACAAAATTACTGTATAGTAGTTAAATACATCCAAAAAGCACATGCATTTCTACTGAAGTGTAGCAAACTCTTGTTACCACATAACCTAGTTAGTGGGCGCTGAGTGTTCCCAGGGCAAATTACTGTTCATCATGTCAAAAGCCACCATCGCATTTCTGGGGCACCCAAACCTTCCCCCCAAATAAGACTAAGTTAGGTCCAACATACCATACTTCCCCCATTCCTTTAGAAGAATTAATCTAGACCAAGTGAGTAATCCACAGTGATAACCTAAAGAGCATGGTATCCTCCAGACTAAGTGAAACTAGGTTTCAAAAACAACTATTTCAAACACTAACAACTGGTCAAGCAAGACAAGGATGGAGAGCTGACCATGGGAAAGAAAACAGAGGATTTGAGGACTTTTCAAGAACTATTAATATTTCAATGAAGCAGTAGGGACTAAAGCCTAATCAGAAGACAGAAGCTCGGAGTGGAGCAAATATACACAACTCTTTCCTATCGGACTGCGGTCCCCAAATCTCAGGCTGCAGACCAGTCCTGGCCCAGTCCTGATCCTGCTAGGAACTGGGCTGCACAGAAGGAGGTGAGTAGTGGCACAAGGGAAGTTGCATCTGTATTTGCAGCCGCTTCCCATCACTCATATCACTGCATGACTTGCATCCTGTCAAATAAGCAGGGACATTAGATTCTCCTGGGAGCCTAAACCTCTTGTGAACTATGTATGTGAGGGGTCTAAGTTACTACTGATGAGAATTTAATGCCTGATGATCTGAGGTGGAGATGTAATGCACCTGAACCACCCCCAAACCACTACGCCCCATCTCCCTGGTCTGTAGAAAATTTGTCTTCTATGACAAATTTGTCTTCTAGGGCCAAAAAGGTTGGGGACTGCTATATATAGGAAGCTACAATGTCAATGAAGTTTGTTTCGATCAGAGATTTCACAGCATGTCTGCTAATAAGAATTTACTGTATTTCAAAATGTCTAACTATACCATACTTATATTACCGATTAAAATCAGAATCTTGGACTATCACACAATATTATCCTAACAAAGATTACAAAGAGGTTTCCTTCTTTTCATTGGTTTATAACAAAATTTTACTATACTTTCTGAGCCCTGGCTCTATATTCCCTAGAAGAATGGAAGCTAAAATAGGGTTTTATATTACATTTTGTCTGTACTACAAACCAACAGGAAAAGGCCAATCCATTTTATTTCCTATTTACTAAATACTCCTACTTCCAACTAAATCGTTTTTGGTACGGTGTGGCTTGTAGCAGTAATCTGAGGAGTTCCTATAGTATATTTAGCAAGGCAAGGTATTACAGAGGTTTGAGCTGATTACAATGTGTTTGTCTCTTTTGAGAGTCACAAATTAAGTTCATATCCTTATGGTAGCCAATGCTCAGCTCATAATCCCAGGAAAATAATCGCTTCAGTACCATCAAAATAAGCAAAACCTACCACAATAGCACCTTAACAGGGACTGCTTAGTTTCCAAATACCTAATGTAAAAGATAAATGTTGCATAAGTGTTGCTTGCCCCAGTGACTTTTAGAACTCTGGAATGAATAAAATGATTCCACATCACTTAACCAATGATCTGTTTATATTCTTTTTTGCCAACCTACAAACAATGCCATTTCTTTCATATGCTAAACTCTATAGTCTAGGTTCCAAGTGACAGTTTTGGTGTTGCTTTCTGAAGCACCTATATACCAGAATAAATATTTCTGGCCTGGAATTCAATATATATTTAATATCAATCATCTTGTATTCTGCTCAATCAAGATCTGAATAGTAATGTCTTCATCTTATAAATAATAATGATTTTTCTAAGAGGATCCATAGGTGAGGGGAAGAAATCTATTTAATAAAATACAGCACCAGTGTGCTTCTGAGATAGCTGAAAAACGGAACACTCTAGAGGGGCAGACCTTGCAAACAATTTGGATATCTTTTCAGGGTACTCCAGACTTGGATGGATTTTTGTTATAAATCACCATGATTAATGGAACACATTTGCTAAAGTGGATCTAGAGCTTGAATAACCAAGCCTAGAAAAACTGTTAGGGGGAAAACCCTCAAAAACACTGGCTTCTCTTTCAGAAACAATACTGCTCCTGGGTAGAAACAGTTCCCTTTCACTTATAAAATAACAAAGACAAATACATCTTAATGGAAGTATAATTTGATGAGATGGCAATAGAAATAATAATTATATAGGTAGAGGATATTCTGGGATAAGAAGTGGACAGTGAGTACAGATTCTGAAGCCAGGCTACCTGTGTTTGAATCTCAACTCTTCCTCTTAGTTTGAACTTGGGCAATTTATTTAGCCACCCTGTTGTTTAATTTTCTTACCAAACACTACTATTACCTATTTTATTGGGTTGCTGTTATAATAATTAAAGTAATTAACCCTGTAAAGAATTTCAACAGTACAGAGTAAATAACTGCTGGCCAAGAGTATTGCAATTATGTATTGTACACTCATAAATATGCCAAACCGAAATGAATGGAACATACCTGGAACAAAATGGTCCTGTAATTTGTCTATTCATCAAACATATAAAAACTCAGGGATAGAAGGAATAAATTCTGTTGTTCTACTGCATAGTAGAGTGACTATGGTTAACAATATTGTATTATATATTTCAAAATAGCTAGAAGAGAATATTTTGAATGTTCTCATCACAAACAAATGATAAATATATGAGGTGAGAAATATGCTGGATACTGATTTTTTTTTTTTTTTTTTTTTTTTTTGCAGTTTTTGGCCGGAGCTGGGTTTGAACCCTCCACCTTCGGTATATGGGGCCAGCGCCCTACTCCTTTGAGCCACAGGCGCTGCCCTGAATACTGATTTTTATTCAATGTATATCTGTATCAAAATATCATACTATACCCCATAAATATGTATAACTTTGTGCCCATTAAAAAAAAACCCTCAATATTTTCCTTAAACAGAATATCAAAATTTACATCTCACAGTCCCGTTTATCTTCTCTGATTACTCAGCCGAGACTTTATCTAAACCCTTTTGTCTTGATATTCCTCTTCCAGTAACTCTTAAAATAACAACAATAATAATGGTGTTGGAGTAGAAAGAGGATGTTATTTATTTATTCTGTTGTTCTGTCTGTTGATAAAACTCAGATCTCCATACCCATTGCTAAAGTAGTTCAGAAGTGACTAGAATATCTCATGACATGATAATGGTTATATGAAGGTGAAACCATGTGACAAAAATCTAAAATTTTTTTAAGAAGAAAAGAATACAGTGGTCATGACGAAGACCACTGCAGAAACATAGGTTAGCTGATGCCACACTGTATCATCCTTAATATCTTCAGCACCATTACAGCTAACATTACTATGTGTTTAGCACTGTAATAATAAACATCAAAAACATTTGCGTGGCTGAACCACAGTCTATTATGGATGGTAAGTAAATCATAGATTAAACATTTAATAGGTTTTTGGTGTTTTATTTATTTATTTATTTTGAGATATAGCCTGCTTTCTCACCCAGGCTAGAGTACAGTGGTATCTTCTTAGCTCATTGCAACCTCAAACTCTTGGCCTCAAACAATCCTCCTGCCTCAGTCTTCTAAGTAAGTGGTACCAAAATAGGTACATGCCACCATGCCTAGCTAAATTTTTGTACAGATGTGGTTTTGCTGTGTTGCCCAAGTTATTCTCAAACTCCTGGCCTCAAGCAATCCTCCTGCTTCAGCCTCTCAAAGTGCTGGGATAACAGGCATACCCACTCTTAACAGGCTATTGATCAAACTTACTTACAAGGCAATCAGACGCTATTACAGTTCAAAATAAATTTACAATGACAAAGACAATTTACCTCTTCAATTATGTATTTACATTGGGTATGAATATAGAGGTAAAGTTACTTAACAGACATAACAGCTGTCTTAATAATTTGATAGTGACATAGAAATTTTGAAGTAGAAAATTAAGCTATAATTACTAAAGTAAGAAGAGTATATGCTGAGTAAACAAAAGGCCACCCTTCCCCCATAAGCTCTGTCATAACAATCATGTGACTGGTAAAAGGAGCTATCACATGACATCTGCTCTTCACTCTTCCATTCTGCTCCTCTTGCATTACTTTTCTATAGGCAAGTTGACAATATACAATTTCTGTACTCAAAATTTTAATAGGGTTTAAAAAACTAAACTGTGAACTTGATTTGATTTTGCCAGATTTTCCACTAGTCACTAGAAAAATTTTCTAATGCAGAAAAAACTTTCTAAACCAGACTGCATATAGTTACCCTGTTTCCTTTGTCTCCTCTAATCTAAGACAGTTTCTCAGATTTTACACGTTTTTCATGTCCTTGACATTTTTCAAAAGCACTGGTCAGTTATATTGTAGAATGAATTTCAATTTGGGTTTGTCTTATGTTTTTCCATGATTAAACTGAGGTTTTATTTTATTTATTTATTTATTATGTTTCACAAGAATGATAAAAGTGATGTTTCCTTCTTGGTGCTTTAATTCAAGGGCTATATGATGTTAATATGTATTGTTGTTGATGAAGTCAACCTTGATCACTCAGTAAAGGTGTTACCTGATAGGTCTCTCCCCTAAGGTTCTACCTTGGTAATAAATATACTGAAAGAGGTATTTTGAGAATATGCAAATATCCTATTTCTCCTCAAGCTTTGTCCAATAATTTTAGCCTCCACTTGTGAATGAGGCCTGTAATAATTATTACTGAGATGTTTTAAAAGGAACTAAAGTAAATGAAATATCATGGACAAAATGATTGCCACACTTTTTCTTACATTCAAAATACTAATGAAAGTTGTTTTTTCTGTCAATGTATTCAGTTAATATTAATCAACTATGATACCAATGAATAACAATTGAAATGTTACTTACATAACTATGGCTTTTAAAGAAATCTGATGAACTAGTAGTGAGGATTTTGTCTCCTTCCAAACCAATTACTCTTTTACAAATATTTGATTTTGGATCACTTGGGCTTTTTGCAATCACAATGTCACCTCTGAGGGGAAAAAGTCAAAGAAATGTCAGTATTATTAATGGAGCATAAACACATGTATGGCACTGCTTTCTTTTATAAGGTAAATGAAACCAAGCACACCCTTTATCCTCTAATATACTGACCCTCACATATATTTACTAGCTTTAAGAATTGACATTTTTTGAGACAGAGTATCACTCTTACTCTGGGTAACGTGCCATGGTATAATTATACTTCATAGCAACCTCAGTCTTTTGAGCTCAAGCAATTCTCTTGTCTCACCCTCCAGAGTAGCTGGGACTATAGGCACTGGACACAATGTCAAACTATTTTTTTTTCCCTCTACTTTTAATAGTGACGGTGTTGCTCTTGCTCAGGCTGGTCTCAAACTCTTGGGCTCAAGTAATCCACCCACCTTGGCCTCCCAAAGACCTATGATTTCAGTTTGTGACTGACTTTTATGGGTTAGAATCCAACAATAGAAGTGATGAAAAAAAGTATCTAATATTTCTGATAATTTTAATAGATTGTATAAACTTTCTGATAATTCCATAATTATCTTTTTGTACAGTATCCACTATGTGTTACTTCTCTCTCAAAATTGTTAGAACCAAAACTATGGAAAGATAATTCCATATAAATACTACCAAATAAATTTTGCTTCCTAGTCAGTGGCACTGATTAACTTATAGAGTACATTAAAAAGGTAGAAACATCATCTATGTTTCCCTAGAGTGCAAAGACTTGAGGAATGATAGAATATAAATTACATAACCCATATAATTTACAGTATAGTCAAAAGGGCTTATACTGTTTTGAGAAGAAAATTAAAGACATATCATATAAAAATGCTAAAATTTACCCAAACATATACTCTAAAAATGAAGTATCAAATATATAAAACCAATATGGACCTGATTACACATGGAAGGTGAGATTCATGGAAGAAGTGACAATCTATAATGATTTAAAAAAAAAAAAAATGAAAGATCTTAAGTAGAAAAAAAAGAGACTAATGACCTCAACCAAACAGAACAAAGTGTGCTTTCTGCATAAAATAAGCAGTATGTGAATTCTGTTAGCTAGCACACATATTTAAAAGGATTTATTATATTTACTTTGTAGTTGCACCTAGTTGCAGAAATAATTTAATGTTATTTATAATGAAGGATGCATACACATATTTAAAAATAATATCAAAAGCCATAAAAACAAGAGGAAAATGACAGTTAAATCAGAAACCCTATGGTGGCTATCCACAAACATTACATTGAATTACAAATTTTGTAGTAATCAAGTTAAAAAAATTAAGAGTAGTTATATGGCAATCATTAATTCATAAAATAAAGTTCAGTTTATGGGAAGTAAGACAAAATTATCCCTATAATTAATCAAAGAAGAATTTTGATAAAACTGATTTTGATTGTAAGAGAATAAAAGACATCATCTTTGTCAGAAATGTTATAGAAAATGCAGAAATAGTATTCACAATGATCATTATTTATTTTTATTGTACTTTGAGTTTCTGTTTTAACAGTGATCATTTCTTGAGGCTATTCTTGGTACAAGTAGAAAGGTATAAAATCAATAAATTCTATAGGCCAGGTGCTGTGCATCTGTAATCCTAGCACTCTGGAAGGATCAGGCGGGTGGATCACCTCAGCTCAGGAGTTTGCGACCAGCCTAAGCAAGAGCAAGACCCCATCTGGCTGAGGCAAGAGGATCACTTGAGCCCAAGAGTTTGAGGTTGCTGTGAGGCCTGACGCCATGGCACTCTACCAAGGGTGACAAAGTGAGACTATGTCTCAAAGAATAAAAAATAAATAATAAATAAATAAATTCTATAATTTGAAGGCAATTGATAAATGATTACTAACCAACTAGAACCATGCCAATGGAACTGTTTAGATGAGTAAGTGTGCAAAGACTATAACCCACTATCAAAGTTGATTTGGGGTAGCTTTAAAGGAAACATTTTCTATAGGTGTTGCATGCGGTTCAAGTTTGTTGTTTTTTTGTTTGGTTTTGAGACAGTTTCCCTCTATTGCCCTAAATAGAGTGTAACAGCATCATCCAGTTCAAGTTTTGAATCACATAATCAATAGGTCCCTTAAAACAAATACTGTGCTTGAATGGCAACAAATCATAATTCAGTCAAGCAATATCGATGTAGACAATATACCTGGTAGTCTAACTAGAAATATGCATAAAACTTAGACTAAAATACATATCCCCTGGACTCTAAATTCTTTCAAATAGAGTTCTAAAAGGAACTCTATTAAAAATTTCCTTTCTCAGAGAAATGCATGCAGTTGTGTTCATAATTTACATTTTGAGGTAGCCATGATATATGTGTATCCCCTTTGTCTATACTATAAGAATATATAATAATTCAATGGAAAATACCTTCTTGTTAGTATTTTAATGGTAGAGATCTGATAATTATCTTAGAAATACAAACTTAGTGTACCCTGTTGCTTTATCCTTCATTTTAAATTGAGCATTAAGGGAATGCAGTATTTTAATTGGAACTCTGCCAATATTTTTATGTAGAGGCCTGCTGCCATTTTTGTCTTCTATGAAATTTTCATCCCAAGAAAGGCAGGATTACATTTTTTCGTAACAGACTGAGTAGGTATAATGTATTCTCGGTCACCAAAATATTCATACAGCTTTGCAATCTTGGATTATTAATATTCATGATGTGCGGAAAAGTACGATACATACTATATGATCTCAATCCCATAAAGTTGGATGCTGTTTATGTACCCTCAGATTTAGAAGGACTTGTCAAACTAGAAACTGCTTGTAAGTAGACAACTTTGTTTTTTGCTTCTTGGGTTTTTCAGTTTCCTATATTAACTTAAAAAAAGTTTATTGTAAAACAAATTTCCTTTCTCCTTTATAGTCATAAATATTATTCTACTAGACAGTAAGCCTCTGAAAAGAGGTTTCAAAATCTCATTAATCTTATAACATTCTCTGTAACATACAACATATCTATAAATTAAGTGCTCATTAACTATTTGTTGAAAGAATATGTAGAACTAAAATTAAGATTGTCTAAAGTATGAGTGTTCTGTGCAGTTGACTAAAGAGTGATCCACAGGTTTTAGCAGATATCCAGAATTTTATTCTTATCTATTTAGAAAAAAGCAGCCAGCAAATGGGGGTCAGAGATTCTCCTGAAATCTGAGTTCTATGCTGCAGACAACAGAGAATATTCTTAAAGCATAGTAATATTTTTAAAGTAGAAATTACCAATTGGCTCCCTTGGTTCAAAGGTACTTGGGTATATCTCATACAGATGCCAGATTTTAAGCTATCCTGCAACTTAGATGAATGGAATGGAATGGAATGGAATGGAATGGAATGGAATAGAATAGAGTATAAAATGAAACCTTTAAGAATCTTAATTTATGATATGCAGTTACTTGTATTACATATCTGAATGCAAAGAATATTTTTTAAAAGGAAAATATTGAGGTGTTAAATCAAAAACTATTCAGCAAATAAATCCAGCTTCTTGTTAAGGCTCCCTAAGTACTCTAAGAATAAAATACGTCACAGGCATGGAATAGTGAAGCTAAGACTCTAGTTAATGCAGAGGCTATAGTAGCTTAATTTGGTGTAAGTTAAAAAGAAAAAGGAGCTAGAATACAATATATTATGTAAATTTTATTTCATAATCCCAATATCTACAATTAGATTATCTTGATGTTAATACAGGTAAAAGATCTAAAGAAGAATTACTTCATAGGGAACATGCTAGACCATACTGTATGACCAAGAGAATCTAACACTGGTGAAAGATAAGTAAATGTGAAGAACAGTTTTATACTATTCTTGATGATGTAATAATAGTGAGAAACATGCTATAGCAAAGTCAATAGTGAAACAGGAGTGTTTACCTGGAGCTAATTAGAATAAAGTGTATCACTAGGATTGGAACCAAAATTTGGCACACTATTTTAAAAGGTTTAATGGCAATATTTAATAAGGAAGATCTTATTAGAGAAAATCTCCACTATATACAATGCTGTGATCTGAAAGTCATCATAGGATATGTAGAGAATAAGTAAATAGCCATCAATAGAATAATAGGATTATTTAAAAAAAATTAAGAATCAAAACACTGATTTGGAATATGTAATGTGATGTATAACTTCCTAATTCTTAACCAAAAACATTCTAGGACCTAATAAAAAAGTAAAGTAAAGAGCACCCTCCCAGACCTCTGGAAGAGCTGAGCCGGGACCCGTGATTGACACCCACCCAGACCTCAGTAGGAGCTGCACAGGAACCCGCTACCCCACTCACTTGGCCTCCCCACGCCCTGACCAGGAATTCCGGAAGCCAGGGAACCCCGCATCCTCCCTCCTGTACCCTCCCTGCCTCCACACCGCCCGCTCTTCTGGCCAGGGACCCTGGTAGCCGCGTGCCCTCTGGAAACCTCCCTGCCTCTGCGTGGAGCCCTTCCCCTGGCCAGAGATTGCTGGAGCCTTGGGCCCTCTGTGCCAAAGTCAGTGGGTACCAGGCACACCAAGAACCATGGGCACCACCACCTGCCCTGTTGCTGGATCTGGGGGTGTCACACTCTGGAGCTGCTCCCACAACCAGAACTCCCTGGCTGGGGCAGTCCCAGAAGAGCTACACAGTGTCATTCCCTATAAAGATCCAGCAACAATAGAGGGATCCCCCCGGGTCTAATCTCGGAGAGACCCCACCCCAATTCTGAGGACGGCTAGAGGCAACGGTGAAAAACAATCATGAGACAAAATCAAAGGAAATACTCTGGCAATATGAATGATCAGAGTAAATCAACTCCCCCAAGGATCAATGGGGCAGACACAGCACAAGATTCTGAGATGTCAGAAATCGAATTCAGAATCGAGATAGCAAGTAAGATCGAATTAGAATTCCAAGCAGTAACCCAAAACGTCTAAAGAATTCAATGAATTCAAAAACAAAATGACCAAAGATTTTGACACTTTGAAGCAAAAAGCTGTAGCCCTCAAAGATCTAAGAAACACAATAGAATCCCTCAGTAACAGAATGAAGCAAGCAGAAGAAAGGATTTCTGACATTGAAGACAAAGCTTTCAAATAGTCCCAAACTCTCAGACAGGAAGAGAAATGGAGGGCAAAAACAGATCACTGTCTCAGAGATCTCTGGGATAATTAGAAGAAAACCAATATTTGTCTTATAGGGATCCCCAAAAGTGATGAAGTATCTTTACAAGGCACAGAGTCTCTTCTCCATGAGATTATGAATGAGAACTTTCCAGACATGCCATGAGATTATGAAATTCAGATAGCAGACAGTTTCAAAACTCCAGCATGACTCATCCCGAATAAGACATCTCCCAGACACCATCATAATCAATTTCACTAAAGTTAATATGAAGGAGAAAATTCTGAAAGCAGCAAGACAAAAGAAAACCATCACCTATAATGGGAAGAATATTAGAATAACTGCAGATCTCTTTGCTGAAACCTTTCAAGCTAGAAGAGGATGGTCACTGACTTTTAATCTCCTAAAAACAAAATAACTTTCAACCCAGGATCCTGTACCCAGCTAAACTGAGTTTCAATTATAATGGAGAAATTAAATACTTTAATGACATTCATATGTTGAAGAAATTGGCCAAAACTAAACCAGCTCTCCACGATATTCTCAGACCTATCCTCCATAAAGACCAGCATAAACCTCCACCACAAAAGTAAACCCACCCAGAAAATTTTGATCAAATTCCAACTTCCACAGTCGCAAAAGGATTAAAAATGTCCACCGGACTCTCGAAAGGCTTATCAATATTCTCAATTAATGTGAATGGTTTAAATTTTCCTCTAAAGAGGCACAGGTTGGCTGACTGGATAGAAAACTCAAGCCAGATATCTGCTGCATACAAGAATCGCATCTTACATTAAAAGACAAATATAGACTCAAGGTGAAGGAACAGTCATCTATACTCCAGGCAAATGGAAAGCAGAAAAAAAAGCAGGCACTGCAATCCTATTCGCAGACGCAATAGGCTTTAAACCAACCGAAATAAGAAAGGATACGGATGGACACTTCATATTTGTTAAAGGTAATACTTGTTAAAGATGATGAGATTTCAATTATTAGTATTTATGCAGCCAACCAGAATGCACCTCAATTTATAAGAGAAACTCAAATAGACATGAGCAACTTGATTTCTTCCAGTTCCATAGTAGTTGGAGATTTTAACACCCCTTTAGCAGTGCTGGATAGATCCCCCAAAAAGAAACTAAGCAAAGAAATCTTAGATTTAAACTTAACCAGTCACCATCTGGACTTAACAAACATCTACAGAACATTTTATTTCAACAAAACTGAATACACATTCTTCTCATCAGCCCACAGAACATACTCCAAAATTGACCACATCCTGGGCCACAAATGTAACCTCAGCAAATTTAAAAAAAATAGAAATTATCCCTTCCATTTTCTTAGACCATCATGGAATAAAAGTTGAATTCAATAACAACAGAAATCTACATACCCATACAAGAACATGCAGCTAAATAACCTTATGCTGAAGGATAGATGGGTTATAGACAAGATTAAGAAGGAAATCACCAAATTTTTGGAACAAAACAACAATCAAGACATGAATATCAGAATCTCTAGGATATTGCATAGGCATTCCTAAGAGGGAAATTTATAGCACTGCAAGCCTTCCTCAAGAAAACAGAAAGAGAGGAAGTTAATAACTTAATGGGACATCTCAAGCAACTGGAGAAGGAAGAACATTCCAACCCCAAACCCAGCAGAAGAAAAGAAATAACCAAAATCAGAGCAGAATTAAATGAA